>CM050173.1:24293391-24523391 GCA_027410445.1 Discoglossus pictus | reverse complement strand
CTGAGCCTTTACCGCTAGTGTCTGCAGATGTTGTTAATCATGGAACAGTCAGGAGTGTGTTTGTACAGAACTAAGATTTTTGGTTTTTTAGGTGTTATTAATGTAATAAAAGAAAAAGGTCATTTTAAAATACAATCTTGTGCTCTTTCATACCATGAAGAGTATGTATAGTGAGGTAAATGGCCCTTTAAACTTTTTGTTGTATATCTCTAAAATGCCACACCATAAAAACCATCCAAAATAAGCAGAACTGCATCATACTGTCAGTTCATTTGTATGTAGTTATATATTTTATCTATGTGCAAAGGAGAATGGTTAGACCAAGGATTATCACACAATGGATGCATTACATTCCTCTGCTGAAAAGAAATCTCTTGCTGGAAAAAAATCTCCTTCTGCAAAGTGAATATCAATTCTGCTGCATTTGTTGTTTAATTACCTTGTCAATATGTAAATCCCCAAAGGACCTCAAGGTGTACCTGCTAGTGGTGGCTATCTTTTTCCAAATGTAAATAGAGCCTTGGAAGGAGAGAGAAAAATATTTCCAGTGCTGAGTGTATATACTGTTTATATAGTTAGAACTTTTGCGCTTCCTTCTTTTCATATACCGTATGTACTTCCCTCATGATATTTCTATTTGAAGTTAACCCTTTCTCTTCGGTCTTCTATGGTGCACATAAATAGAATATAGATATATATAGCCTGTGGATTGCCAGTTTGCCAGTTGGACACCAAAAATGAACTCTTTCTTATTTTTATTTGAGTTATTTGCCATTTATTAATATTAATTAAGCGATAGTCTCCAGAATTGGATATAGGCAGAGACAGAATTATCAATAGCATTGCATTGCAATGTTTTAATCCGTCAACGATTAGGTAAATTAAAACTTGATCAATATTAATGCAATCACACTGCTGTCCTAATAAATGCTTTACTTAAAATATATAAAAAAATGCCTTTCAAATCAGCTCTATTCTATAAAAAAAATGTAAATATTCTAGCATAATTAGCTATGAAGAAGCAATTATCATTGTGCAGCATTCTTTACATTCTCATTAGTAAATTTCTTAGAAATACTAATGTCATGAATCACCCAGGGGCCATATTGGATTTGGTGTGACTATGCTGGGGCCATTTTTGTGACTGGCAGCAGTGGCCATTTTGGGCTGGGTTATCTTCCACATGCTGTTGCCATGTGGAAGAACAAAAGATGTGGGCTCACAAAGTCACTGCTTGTAAATGGTATGAATAGGGGGTTCCACTGTCACCATTAAATAAAGTCAGCATTACTGCATAAAATGGATTGACGTGGAAAACTTGCCCCACCCTGATACCATGTGGGAATGGGGAAATATGGTTTGGGTTGTAATAGTTAATTACAGTATAAGCTTGCATATAGTACTATGGAGTGATTGTATTTAATTAACCATCCCCCAGTAGGTAAACACTGAGGCAGGAGCTGAGCCAAATGGGGTTATCCTAAACAAGATAAACCTCACAGGGTGTCGCCAGGACCTAAACAAAGAGATTTGCCAGACAGCCAGGCACCTAGATAACAATGGTGGGCCTAGGAGCTCAAACAGGAAGTTTCCCCTGGGACAGCCTGGGTCAGAATGAGCTTGGTGGCCACGCCTGGGGTTGGTCCAGGGGAGGGGTCTGGTGGTTCCCATAGCCTACCTCTGTTACATTGGACATAGGTAATTAGGTTACTCTAGAGGTTACCCTATTGGCCAGAGAAAGGGGAAAGGTTGATCCACTCCCTCCACTGTGTGTGTGTGAAATGTTTTAAATATGTTGTTCCAAAATAAAACGTTGTTCATAATTTTCATCAAGACGTGGTGTGTAGATGTATTATTTACCCGGGGACATATGCTTGCAGTAAGATTCGTCAGACTTACTGTCAATATTGCTCAGTCTAAACCAAGGGCTGAGACATGATGTTCCTGTAGTCAAAACGGCTCCGGTCCAGAGTAACCCAAATCCGGTCAGCAGACCCCAGCCAGAGAGTGGGTCGCGACGACTAACAGTTTATTTTATTTGAGTTATATCTGACTGCACACAGTGAGGTGTATACGTATATGGCCATTGCAAAATGGAGAGAACTGATTGAAAGGAGAGGGACTGGCTCATGCATCTCAAACCTCATTCAGTTTACTTTAAATGACCAATGAAGTGTCCTATTTATAGTATGCTTTTATGAGGAGATTGATTTAAAAAATGATCAAAATGCTTTGAGAAGCTTTAAAATGAGCAAATACAGACTTTAATTTAGCAATTTAATAATTGTCATGACTCCCCTGAACTCATGGATGTCTGGAGCAGGCATTGATGGACACTACGCTACCTAGCCCAAAAGCTATTCTTTCTGGATTATGTTGTTTTATAATGTTTTTATCCCAAGCCCTGGGTTCCTAATATCCTTTGCCACTAATGGGCTGTTGTGAGTACAATTTTCATTTTGTGAACAGTTATTCTATGTGTGGGATATATTTTGTGGTATAACTATTCCATTGGGTTTATAAAAATATTTTTGGTTAGTACCACTTTAAATGGGACCACTAGGCACTTCCAGTAGCCAACCACGATACCCAATTCACTCCCAGTATCAGGGCCTGACTAAGGCCTTGGTCGGATTTGAACTTGCGGTAAGTAGTACATTAGGCTCCATAGACTTCCATGGGAGATACACAGAGCTGATTAAGTTATCAAGTATTCTTAACAAGTCTTTCAAACAGCAATTGAAACACTTTTAAACAGAGTAGGGTCAAGTGTGCTGCAATTGATACCCCTTTTATCCTTTGTCCGTGTCCATAAATTAAGAAGTACTTGCCCTTAGTCATTTTTTGTGACCTCTCATTCACTCTAATAGGGAGCCCGAATTGCTAAAATTATTGTGGAAGACAAAGTCTGCCCCAAAAGTGAATACAATCCAGAGCTGCTCCAAATCTCTTAGCCTTGGAGCAGATAGACTCAACCACAAAACTTCCCAGAACTCACTGGGCCTTGCCACTATTGGAGGTACCACAAGCCCGCTAAACCCCCCATTACCCTCCACTGAAGAATCAGTTCCCCGGGAAACTAGCACCTGCACCCCAGACACAGACCCATCAGTCCCACTAACTAATCAACCCCTGCTGTGCCCAGATCCTCTCAGAGGTAGCTGATGGCTGAGGGAATAGACCTCTCGGCACCTAGGAGAGAGGCTGGCAACAGGTCTCTGGAGACAGACCTGGCCCACATGTCCTAGTTCAAAGGGGACAACAGGTATCAACCTTTTGTTTACCAAGGGAAGTGGCCCATTAATGATTGGTGAAAACACTGTAAAAAAATGTGTGCTGGGAAATAAAGTTTATGCTCTCTTTGGAACACATATGCATGAAGTGTTTCAGTAGGAGGGAAGGTGTTTATTATTTTTTTAATCAGAAATTAATTTCTGCAACTTGTTCTGATACCCAGTAACTTGTTCTGAACCTCTGCAACTTGGTCCTGGGTCTGGAGAATTGGCAACTTGTCCTAGCCTCCAGTTAAGCTATACTGTGTGGGGATAAGGAACCTTTACAACCTGCGGGTAGGATTGGTCTTCTTGGCCTTTTGAAGATCAAGGAAGAGCGGGTTGTGACAGTAACAGAGGCATGTTTTGTGCCCGAGAGGAATGGAAAGAGCCTTGAATTAAGATGGCATCACTTTTCAGTTTAGTTTAAAGGCTGTCACTATGAATAGTCACTTGACAATAGGTCTAAATTAAAGCTCACTGCCCAGTAAAAAAACTATTCCTCACAGGATCCATGTCGAGTACTAGTCCAACATGGCAGTGAACATAACACAAGCAGAGTATGCTTGTGAAGTATATAACCAATTAACATTAGCATTGGTGCAAGCAATGGGCGTATACGTATTTTTATGTACAATCTTAATTTTAGTGGAGAGTCCATGAGTCTAAAGGAAGCCATGTTTGTGCCTTCTGTACTTCCTGCTGACCTGAAAACTGAGTCTATGTGTGCTCCAAAGTTTTATTATCTTCTCAAGAGTGGAAGGAGAAGGAGGGAGGAGGAATTGTTGATTCATTGGTGGATTTAGATAAGGTTTCAGCACAGGACACCTTCTCCTGCCTCCAATAGGGTTAGTGGAAGCAGTATTGAGCTTTGATTTCCCTGTTCTGTAACTTCCACCTTGTGCCTTGAAAATGAAGATTTTCTCTGAAAATGCTTTTATGTCCATGACTTCCATAGTTAGAAATATTAGTTTGTTGCATACTTCACAAATGTGACTTTTGTGAAAATACACAGTGGTCCTTTAAAACAGTGAGAATACAATTTAAAGGCATTCCTACAAATCTGAATTTGATGGTGGTTTGTGGCATAACCTAGCTCAGAATAATTAAATGACAAAGAAGGGGAATGGGGGAAACAAGAGCAAAAGCCACTTTCTAGTGTAGATCTGGTAAATGTATTCAATTATTCAATCACATCATAAAATGAAGTAAAATGGTTCACATAGTTACACAGTTACATAGTAATCGAGGTTGAAAAAAAGACTTTTACTCCATCAAGTTCAACCTAATGATAGAGTTACTGCACCATTTAGTTCAACTGTCAAATAACAATTCAAAGTGTCCATATTTCTACAGAGATGACATCTAAATCCAAGGACACCCCATTCATCTCAGATACCCAATCCCTTTAGAAAAAAAGGCAATCAAACAAGAATTGAATATAATAATTAAAATGAAAAGCCTTATTTATTGTAAACTTTCTAAAGTTATGAAGTCATAAGAACATACTAAATATGACACTCCATTGGTCTTTTAAAAAACAGAATAAGCAATTATACGGATGTTTTTTTTTATTGGTAAACAATCCAATATTTAAAATGTGGTTATTTCATTATCTTCCAGGAAAATTTCATTTTTGCAATTTGTTTCTGATTGATCTTCTTAGTAATGAGGACACCGGTGCCAGGAAGTCTTAAAATCAACCTCCAAGACTTTACATGAAAATATTTTTAATGTAAATGAGGTGGTAAAATTGCACAGACACACATATATATGTCTCACAATTGGCATATAGTTGTTCCCCAGCCTGATGTAGAGACAATCCCCCCAGTCCAAGGTTCACAAATTCAGTTACTATCAATACAGATTGCTTATTTTATCAGGCACATGGTGACAATCCACATAAAAACAAACTGTAGTCACATGGGGACATATTCTGCCAATATCCCTGATTTTAGAGTATATTCAAAAACAACTCTAGTAAATATAACCGTATATGGGATCTTCCCCTAATAGCCTGTATATAAAAGTAAGCTGAGTGTAATAGTCTACACACCTTATGCAGCATACATATAACTATTCATGCAAATATAAACAATAAAAAGAGTCTATAGCATATCTAATGACAAACAATATAAAAATGTGTATCAAACACGTTTCGTCTTATTCCTGGGCTTTCTAAATGATAAAATCTTCAGAAATATATCTACACTTATGCATAATACAGGTTTGACATATGTGGAATGCATTTGTCATCAGATATATATCATATAATTTGCTATTGGGCTGTTTTGTAGATAAAAATCAGTGCTCAGATTGTCACCATTATTATTATTAAAAGTTATCCAACAAAATAATATAGTAAATTAAAAATGCTCTGCTTTCCAGGAAAACATACTAAAATAACAGCTTCAATATGTAACCTATGAGTATAAAAGCATTAACAGAGAACATAATGGGGGGGGGGGGGGGGGGGTATTGAATAGTGCTACTTTTTAATTATATTGTTAAATGCCACAACAGTGTGGTAGGCTTTCATCAAATAGCCAGTGTAAAATTTACATAAATAACTGATTAATAAATGATAATCTCATGTGTGCTTGATTCAACAGAAAAGCTGTAGAAGAGGACAAATATCTGTGATAATAAATGTCTACTCTCACCAGAGTTTTATTCTCTCCCTTACTCTCCTTTTACCTGTGATAAGCTCTTTCTGTTATTATCATCTCTCCTGTCAATCATCCCACTTCAAATCATGACCATTTGTTACTATAATCCCCTTACATTGTCTGTTCTACCCGTCTGACAATTTTAACATGTTAACCTATTTCTGTTTTTTTAACCCATGTGTCACTACGCTCCAGTCTTTTTATCCCAAGTCTGATCCTTATATCTGTATAAGTCATGTGTAGCCCTTCCTCAAAATAATGTCACTCTGTGCCTCCATTTTCAATGTTTGTATATATTTGTGTCCTGTGTCATCTATATTTGCTTCTTATCTCCCTTATTTACCTTTACCGTATTTATGCAAATTCTACTTACTACTGAAAAAGACATGGTGAAGATATTCCCTGGATGCCACATTACCTTTTTATTGTAACTTGGCCCGCATTGCTCTTTATACAGGAAACCTTGCGGTTTTGAATCCCGACACCACATGTAGTTTCTCCATTCCAGTTGATGGTGGCATTTAAAGGTGCGATAATTGTCCCTCCAGAACAGGGTCCCCATGAGGTAGTCTCCCAGTAAAAGACTGAACAAGGATGGTCATTACACGCACGATACTCATACAATGCCTGGCTAGGAGGACATGATTTGCCACCTGCAAAACACAAATATTTACCGTTAATAGAATATAATTTGCAATTTATTGTTACAAAAAACACGGTGCTTGGGAAGAAGATTGCAATTATCTACAATGGGAGCCACCCTATTTTGTTTATGTTGATCTGCTTTTGCAGGTGAGAGGGGCCTTGAAAACACAAAAGTTCTCTATCCTTATCGCTAATGATTTCAACAGAACCAATGTTTATATATCATATGTCCCTTAAACAATCACAGCTATTGTCTACAGTAACAAATAACTGCCTCTGATATGTAATATGTATTAAAAGAGAGGCAGTATTGATCCAGGGAGAAGTCCGGTCGCCGGGATCAGGAGAGAATTTATTTATTTATTATTATTTTTTTATACAAAAAACAAATTAATTAATAGTTAATCAGCATATTGCAGATCAGAGGAGATCTTAAAAGGTTGAACTTGATGGACTGAAAGTCTTTTTTCAACCTTAAATACTATGGGCTTCATTCAATTGCGATTTTTCCAATTGAATAGGGCTCTATATAAGCAAATAGCATATTTTATTTACAGAACTTTTTAGTTAGTGAACTTCTATCCAAAAGCAAGGTCTTCACTAACTAAAAACTTCTTTAAAAAAATAGGCTCTGTGCTTAAATAGAGCCCTATTCAATTGGCCAAATCGCAATTGAATGAGGCCCTATGCAACTATGTAACAAATCAAACTAAGTCTCGGAGCGCCATTATCACGACACCTGCTGGGCATGAACACCACTGTGCTGGAAAGGTCAGAAATGTTATTCTTGAAAAAAAGAGAGTAAATCTTAAAGATAGGCTTAAATTAATATCAATCAACAAACGTAAAACTATTAATATTGCTATAAATTCAACGACATTTAAAAAAACGAAAAAAAAAATAAAAAAACACAAATAAATTGAAAATACTTTTCTGAGTTTTCTAATATAAATGTGCATTCTAGGCAGCGGGTGTTTTTTGGCATTTAGCTCAGCATAATGTTGCTGCACTCGTGAATGTCATGTGTAATCCAGACTTGTTATTTAGATTCCAGTGGAATTTACTTAGTAATTTGATGTTTTTGACACGGGTACTTTTACTTCATTAAATGCAAGTTACATTTTTCTGCCTCATGTCCGGTGTGATTTTAAGACCTTGGATACGTGATCCTGTGTTGTTCAGTTAAATGATACACATACGTTTGATTAGTGTATTAATAAATGTAAAGCAACAGGGAAATTATATATTCATATATAATATATATTCTGTTGATAAAAGAACACGTTTTAAACATATCAAAAATGGAATGCTGTAAAGGTTAGGAAAACTTGTAATCATATAGAAATGCAGATTTGCAACAATGTCAGTATCACCTATAAACAAATTCTTTGCAATAAATCCATCTAAATGGAGTAAATGATTATGCAGTTAGGCTGGGCATAAGATGGGGATTTGGTTTTCTGATATGATTGCAACAAGACAAAGGATCTGTCAAGGTTGGTGGTGTGGCTGGTTATAACGTAGGGGATCAACAAGGAGCAAGAGCCAAGGGAGACACGAAAAGGAATGGAAAGTAAGGTGATCAAGATCTATTCTGTTTCATCAGAGTTAGACAGGGCAAGAAGATGGATCCCCAAGAAGCAGAGAAGCCTGTAGGTTTAAGGACCGACTGGTGTGTGTTGTTTTCTGAAAAGCGGCCAATAGGGAAGATGAAAAAAGCCTGGGTATTGGATGAGAATGGATGGGAATGGGAAGGTGACGGAAGGTTGCAGGACAAGGGTTAGATTAGTAAAACAAAGGTGGGTAAAAAAATGAGTTTGAAACTAAAATGTATTAAAGTATCAGGCTTGGTTCATTGAAGTTCTTCAGAGGAAAGCTATATCAATTCTGGACAAGATATTAATGACCAATGAGTTCACAATGTCAACACACAGTCCATAAAGTCTGAGCTATGGTCCTCTCAGTAAATACATACAACTGTAGGAGCCAGCCAATAAGGAAGGCTAAGCACCAGAGAACAGATCTTTTGAATTTTGTTGTTTAAGATAACTATTGAGAGCTCATCGGACTGCAATAAGGTCCAACCAATCCATACTCAAGGAATTAAAACAAGAGTACCCACCGAAAGGATGGATAGTAAAGCTATATCTCAATTTGCCACATAGGAAAAAAAGGATTCACTAGCAACTAACATGAACTTGCAAGAGATCACAGAAGCAGTTGTTGACTGGTGGAACTGTGTGCTGAAGTCCACAGGTCACAGAGAGTTAGAACAGACTGAACCACTGAACAAAAACAAAGACTCGATATGTACAACGTAGATTATAACTAATGCAATTTTGTACAGTAAATGGGCGGAGGGACTAAAAAAGGAGAATCCCAGTAAGGGAATGAATAAGGTTAAGTTGCAGTACATGACATGGGGCAGAGTTTGCAAAGAGGGGAATCAGCAAATGATTAGTGAGAATTTAGATTTTGGATGATGATTTTAATGGTGATGTAAAGGTCAAACTTTTTTTTTATTTTTTATATAAGGTTTTATATAGCGAAGATCTCCTTCCTAGATACTGTGTGGAGCTTCCTAGACTTGTGACAGGACCGGAATTTGCAATCACACTCAAATGACAATACACTCTGTATGCTGCAACCCAAAATGTCAGCTTATTCCTTAGGATTTAGACATGTTAACGCTAAAGGGAAAAATTTGGAATGTATTATTGCTGAGAAGAGCATGTAAAAGCCTTTAATGTATATAGCTTGTTCTCATAAACTCAAAACATTCAGGTTGACTCCCAGTGACTCAATATACAGTTTGATTGCATATCTAAGTTTACTGGATTATAAATGCATTTGATAGAGAAGAATCAGTAGTGTATGCAAACATTTTTTTGCATGAAAAAATACCGAAATAAACATTTAAAAACTCACCCTGACATTTGCAAATATTTTCTTGCAACTTTTGTTAGTTGACACCCCTGAAAGTCCCTGCTAAGATAACATTCATAATTTGTTTTTGCCAATCAGGAGAAAGCAGAGGTTAGCGGATACATTTGTATCATACTCTGGGGTTCCTATGTTGCAAAGCAGCCTGGAATATATAGTCTCTTTCTCTGATTTAGCTGTGAGCTCAAACCCCAACCAATCATGTGATTCCATCCTGCAGCAAGTACTTCCTTTGTGGGTGTTACAAACCTGGATTTTACTTTTCTGCCTATAACTTTTTAAGTACATTGAACTTATCTATATAACACATATTTTTCTGATAATTACTGCCTGTTTCTTACCAAACAGTTGAAACCCAGGAAACCTATATATATTATATATACCTTTATGTTCTGTAAAATCGAACACTGAAGCACTTAAAAACAACAAAACTGTGAAAAGAGCTTTAAATTAAAATATCTTTACACATTTTCTACTAGAGTTTGACTGCTATACGTAATGGTTGAAAGTTCCTTTTAACAGCGACTTCTCTTGCTGTGAACAGCGTCTAGAAATACAAATTACAATTTTTACAGTAACTTGTACTGTATAAGTATACAGTATATATATTATGATATCTCCTTCTAGATCGCTACCTTGCTGTGGTGAAGGTGCTTGTGTACCTCAACGAAGCTGTGAGCTGTACCATGTAGGGTCACACAAAATGAGCAGGTCATAGCAGAAAGGTCAGATAAAGCATTGTCCACTGCAGAAGGAACTGGCAACCCACTCCATAAAATCCCTATGGATAAGCACAACCAGAGAGAAAATGTTCCTGGTGTGAAGTGATCCATAGGGTCGACTAAACAACAACAACAATATTATTATTATTATTATTTTTATTATATGTGGAGGACATTGCATTCTAAACTGTCACAAGGAGTTGACTTTACCAGTACGAAATAGCAAAATTATTAGGCTGTACTCAACTGGGGTGTGTTTCTGCCTAGCCTACCCAGGCCCATGCATAGGGCAGCACATTTTCCAGGGGTATCAGACTGCCTTGAGATGCAGTGCAGTACATTGAAATATATTTATATATGCACATAAATGTCTATGTGTAGTGATATATACATGAACACCCATACATTTTTGATTTCAGAAAGTTAAGAGGAGGAGCTTCAAGTGGGGCAGGGAGGGTGAACAAATTGTAATGGCCTAGGTAGGGCAGCATAAGCCTAAAAATACCCATGATACTTGCTATCACTCTATTAATAATGCAATATAGAGACGGTGAGCGATGCCAACTAAAGTGACCATTACACGCCTTGTCTCAATCAGCAATGAAGGAAAGTGCTGTAGAAAATACTGACACTATATAAATTAAAAAAACTGTAAATAATAATAATATTCTTGCAGAAATAGCATGATCTACAACCTGCTACAACAGATATTGATTACAGAAAACCATGCAGATATTCTGAAGTGCTGTTACAGCCAGCAAAAGGGTAAAGGTTGGAGCTCTCTTAAGATCACTTGACATTAGTATGTGCACTGCAGGCTTCAAAGAAGAGACATTTAAACTGTTAATTAGCTTCAGGTAATGTAACAGTACTGAAAGGATTATTCACATTTATTCATGCAAATCATCTATAAAAATGTATTTGATAAATATGGAATTTCTTTGGTCCTTTAATTGGGACTCTGTGAACTGTCTATTTTATATAAATGTTCTAACTAGGTTCAATCAACTAAAGGGCCACTTAAATCAGCACAATTTGGCCCAAAACACAGTAAAGATCTCCTAAATGCATGTTGAAATACTTTTCACATTTTTGAAATACGTGCATTTTTCACTGAGAAATCAATAAAGTAAAGTCTGTGTTTACATGAGTCACTGACTGCCCACAACCAGACCCACAGCTACAGTTCTGTGTAGTGAGCAAAAGAAAAAATAGAGTTAACCAGCGCAAATTGGCTATCTGTTATTAGTCATGCAACAGTCAGTAGGCAGGACAGACTGTGTTTGTAAACTTAAAACTTTAGATTTTGTTTTGTTTAGTCTGCTAGCTTCAGAAACCTCCATCTTTTTTCCTTGAAGATTTGTTATGTATGCAGCTTTCTTTCAGATTTTTGATCTGCAGCACTGAATTCTGGGAGCGAAGGCCACACCCATAGGGATAGAGCTTCATACTACAAGTGTCTCATTATGCAATGACAGTTTATTTTGAGTTTTCTTCTTTTTCCACTGAGGTGAAAATATGGCATTATATTACAGCTCATTTTTTATCATTTGACCTTGCAATGTTTTATTATAATATACATTCAAATATAATGTTTCGTGAAAGGGACTAAGTATCAAATTATGCAATTCATTTCAGTATTAGGAGTTCAGTGGATGGTGGCAGCACATAGAGGAGTATACAGGAAGAAAAACTGAAGTTCCAGAAGCTGATAGGCTGTTAGTTTGTAGTGAATTGTAAAATGTATATGATAAGAAAGATGGATACATTTTTAAAGGAACCTAGTTAGAATATTTAAAATGAAATAGTAAATAAATAGTAAATTTGTGTTCACATTTGGATGTCTAAAAATATGTTAAAAAAGAAATACAGTAATTCCACTGCAGTCTGGGAAAATGGGTGGGAAATACAAATGAGTCCACAAGGCATATTCACTATTTAATCCAAAACCACCTCATACATGGTTTCTTTTAGCACGTGTATGCCATTATAACACAGCTCTTGTGCATAGAACAGGGTGGATTTGCACAAGTTAGGACACCTACCCACAGACAGCCACTGTTTTGATCTTAAATGGATTTCATCAGTGTGGGGCTGATAAAAGAAAATTCATGAAGAGTCTCTGTGAGTTTTACCCTTTCTGCCTTACTACTTAGACTCCACCACACAGTCTGTAAAAATATTAATTTGTTTATCAAGATATGGGATCCATATCACATTGGACATTTATGTTCTTTGCACTCAAATTAGCAGCTAAACTATACACCAAAATGATATGACTCACCTTCTCCTGGATATGCCAGGATGGATCTGGTCCGTCTTTGCTTCCCTTCAGCATTTTTAGTAGAGCAGGAATGAGAGCATGCCGACCAGCCTGACCACTCACTGATCACGCAATCCAGACTGCAAGGCACTTTGCAAACCAACTGTACAGGAGGTTCATCTATACACAGCTCATCGGGAACAGTTTGTCCTGAAAGAGGAACAAAAATGCAGATACTGAAGTCATTCTCAGGTAACATGATATGGTAAAAATGAATGAGCAGAAAGTTCAGCTATAATCGATAACAGCAGTTAAGTGGACCACTGCAATCCATTTCAAAGTAAAGCTCATATGTTTGTTTCTTGAGCAGACACTTTTAAAAACGGTATGCAGATTAAATACCACCTCCTTATCAGATGGTGTGGCCACGTCTGCCTCATAGCTGGATCATCATGAAGGTTGGAATCAGGCAGGAATATGATGTCACTGGCACAACTCTAGGATGTCATTGGCTACAACTCAATGCCCACTCAGATGTATTGAAGGCAAAATCTTCCCCATTGGACCACCCAGTGACATTACATGCATTTGACCCTCATCACTCCCTTTGAACCAGAACCTAGACTGATCAGATTTTGTTTTGTCCATGCTTAAGCAGAGTGGACTACTAAACCTGACAAGCACAGGTAGGTGGAGAGAAGTCTAAAATATATTAAAGATACATCATCTTCTTAATTGCTAATCTGTCTGTTTTCTCCTCAAGCAGAGCTGTTTATCTCCTCCTACCGGTGTCTTGCAGGTGCATGACCAGCCTTATCTTTGGGCCCTACTATAATGAAGCTTAGAAGCAAGCCGGGCTGATGTCAATAGCCCTG
The DNA here is from genome assembly GCA_027410445.1 of Discoglossus pictus. NCBI lineage: Eukaryota > Metazoa > Chordata > Amphibia > Anura > Alytidae > Discoglossus > Discoglossus pictus. Next base: position 24,510,002 of record CM050173.1, on the reverse strand, counting down.
CCCCATTTTGGTTCTTTCAGAACATGCAGAGTCTAAGAAGCTCTTCACAACTGTTTGGGATTTCGGGTTTGAGGATTGTGTAAAAACTCTTACAAGCCAGTGAAATATGCATTGTGGGGGGATATATACTCATATAGAATTGAAAAAAAACACTTAACATATTGTCTAATAAATGCAAGGTATCACATCTGTTGTTTACGTGCCATTCCTTAACTGACATTTTTATACATACAGATCATAAACATAAACAATGACATAAACATAAAAGATAACAGCACAAAATAGTTAAATATTGCTTTGCATTATATAAAACGATTGGATTAACTTATAGTCACAACTCAATTTCTAGATCTCATTTTTTAACCTTATATAAAAGAGGACGATTACTACCAAAATATTGTTAAATCTAAATTATTATACTCTGCCCAAAATTTCCAAATACTGTAAAATTGGTCTTTCTACTCCATCATAGCTTAAGAAATGTTTCCATTGGAAATATTTGCTAAACTTTGGTTTCTAGTTGGTTAATCCTTGGCCATTATAACCCCTCAAGCCGCAGTTAATATTTTATATATTTTTTTTCCAGCTATCCCTATACCTTACAAAGGCCCATTTAGCAGCATTATGACTGGATGTAAATATAATCCATAACCTTATATATATATATATATATATATATATATATTTTTTTTTTTTTTTTTTTTATTTATTTATTTATTTGTATTTTTTTTCTACTGTTCTCCAGATAGTATGCATTTTACAGAATTGACGTTCAAAAGTCCTTAAATTCTCTGAAACATGTTGGTGTTTTGTGTGGCTTGCAGTTATTGGTGGTTTGTACTTTATTCATATTATTATTGGGATTCTGTAACAAAAGGATAATACATTTGTACAAATATTTTGCCCATATTAATACTATTTCTTTAAAAAAGCATACCATAGATATGTAACGGGGGAGCTCTTCTAAGATTGCTATACTGGATTTTTTTTAATTACAACAACAAACCTCGAGGCCAATGATGAAAGTTTAAGAATTAAAGAAATAGGTTACTGCCTTATTTTAAACATGGCATGTTTTTTTTTTTATTTACTTAAAGCAAGCTTTCAGATGTTCCAATTATTATAAACTTAAACCAATAATTACAAGTACTTTATCAAATTAATTTTATTACAAAATATTATTTTCCTACAGTAATATAAAGTACTGCAGTGACCCTTTAACAGTAATCGTATTCAGAGCATAGAATTACCCAACACTATAAATCTTTTTCACTGCAGTTCTAGAAAAAAAAAAGACAAATACTTGTATGTATTTGTAATATTAATTTTAGGTTTCTCAAATCCCACACATCTGAATTGAGTTTTAATGTGCATTATTCTCTAATATTGAAGGGATTCTTGGTAATATATTCACCAACACATCCCAGATGTGTCTAATATTCACAACATTATTTATGAATGATCAGATAATTTCAGTCTCATGATGGCTTATTGTTCAATGTTAGCCAGCAGATCTATATTGTATTTTTTTTTTACAATAATTCTCAAGTACAGTGTAAACCTTGCAAAATTCACATTTAAAAAATATTATAAAACTAGCGAATTGCCCGTCAAAAAATGACGGCAATGAAATTGTAAGGTAGCTAATGCTGTTTAGTGTGTAATAATGAAATATATAATACATTAATACATGAATATACTTTACCTATTTTAAAGCATTGTGTGGAAGAGCTGTGAATGTGTTTTGATGTTGCTGCAGCATTAGTGGTGTGGATCTGCTGTGTAAGCGTGCTGAATGTGTGCAGTGTAACACTGTGCGTGCGCGAGACCAAACCGTTAGCGTAGTCGTGTACTTCCGCATTGGCATAAAATGGAGAGTAATGTGTGGTATACGTCTGTATCGGAATATCCGTCGGTGTTTTGTGGTGTTTTGCGAGTTTCTTGTGGTGTTTTGCGAGTTTAGAGTGCTGTAGCCTCGTTTTCGTTTTGTTCGGCGGACATTTTTTCTCTCGCTTCGATTTTTTTTTAGTCTCTAAACTGTTTTATTTCGAGTAAAATCGAGGTGTAAGTTGTATTTTTGAGGTCCTGGGTGCTCCCTCTTGGTGTAGGTAAGTTTTTTATGTATGTGCTGTGTGTATGTATTGTGTTTTACATTTTGTAATGTTCGCGAGTTGCGTCCGAGTGTTGCGAGGCCGTAATGTGTGTGAACGTGTGTCATATGTTGTTTGCGAGTGTCGTAATGTGTGTGTCGTGCTGTTTGGTTTGCGAGGTAAAGTTTGCGAGGGTCGCAGTTGCTGGCATGGAGCGCCATCAATGAATGAAATCGAATCATGTGCCTGGTCTTCATTTGTTCTTGTTGTGAAACACTTTCTTGACAAAAAGAAGGCAGACAACTACAAGCCATTAGTAGAGGATATGCTCTTTCATTTCAACAAGCTTGGCTTTAAAATGAGTATAACATTTTCTTATTATGACACGCATTGGTGTAGTTACAATTCACTCTGTTGTTTCTTATTTGGCGTTTGCTGTTAGGTTTGCTCATAGGATTAACAGATAAAACAGCTACTTGCTTCATATTAGTACTAGTAGTCTTTAGCAGGTGTTATTGGCTGCCATTAATATTTTTTTATTCACTTGTTAAACCAAAAAGTATATAATTTTAACACTAACTTTCTATGTTTCAACCAAATCGTGATGCAACCTTTTGCGCGTCTGTTAGAAGCGTGTCGACAAATGAGCACCAACACAACTGTGTGCCTGAAAATTGCCCGACTGACAACTGCACTCTAGACTGAACGTAAGGTGGGCTTAGGGGGAGTTGGGTTTGGCTTAGAGGACTAAGGGTTGGAGGGGTTCAGGGTGTTAGGGTATACACAAATTCGAACCTTGCGCTCTTAATGGAGCGCATTTGTCACTGATTTTTGAACAGCGCGCTATTCTCCTGCGCGCAAAAGTCGGGGTACCCAACCAAATACAGTGATAGCTTGGTTCTCAACCATAATCCGTTCCGAATGGCAGGTTGAGTACCAAAAAGGTTGAGTACCAAACTCCCATAAGGAGCAATGTAACTACCAAGGTAGTGAAATATTTACCAAGGTTTTTTCTTATCCAGACAGGTTGAGTATTGAAAATGTTGAGTTCTGAGGAGGTTGAGAACCAAGGTATCACTGTATAACTATTATTTTTATTGTATTCTAAGACTAATGTGGTACTACACATTTTATACTAGAAAAAAAGACCAAGAATTCTGTTTTGACCCACACATGTAATTCATATATTTTAGTAAAGCATTACAAAAGTAGAACTGTCAGCAGAAAAATCTAGAAGAGCGATAGGAAAAGTGAATATAACAAGTCTGATTTTAAGTGAAATCTCAGAAGTAACATCCTATTATCCAAAGACATAACAAACTAAACAAGCAATTTATCAAACATGTTTGGGAGAAATAAAAAAACATCCCACTTTCAAATGGAGATGCACAAAATATTCTGCCAGGAACCTCTTAATTATGTTCCTTAAATGCTGCAGTAACTGTGTTTCACTCTGAATAATTTTGTGCTCCTCTTTCTTTCTCAAGGCTACAAACTAGGTTTTTGAGATGTATTCTTTTATACATAGGCAGACTCAAAGAACATTCTTTCCATGGAAATAAAGAAAAACAATACAAATGTATTTTTTTATAATACAGCTGTGGGCTGGCATATCATATGCACAGCCAAGAAAAATAAAATAATGAGCAGCTCTGTAATTATACATCCATTTCCTTAATTACTAGAATGTGGATGGAAAAATCCCAGCAAATGTTTTTTTTCAAGTTATACAGAGCATCTGGATTAGAATTGATGCCTGAAGAGGTGTTTTTCCCCACATGAGTGATACAGTATAGATTTCTTGATGAATATATTACAGCTAACTGCCAATTTGGATTTACCCAAGCACATCAAACTAAACAAGATTTGTATATATTGTAAAATGTATTCTGTACATATTAAAATTATATATATATATATATATATATATATATATATATATATATATATATATATATACACACACACACACTATCTCACAATTTTTTTGTAAATATGTTATTATATCTTTTCATGTGACAACACTGAAGACGTGCCCCTATACATTGATACAATGTAAAGCAGTAAGTGTACAGCCTGTATAACAGTGTAAATTTGCTGTCCCCTCAAAATAACTCCACACACAGCCATTAATGTCTAAACCGCTGGCAACAAAAGTGAGTACACCCCTAAATGGAAATGTCGAAATTGGGCCCAAAGTGTCAATATTTTGTGTAGCTACCATTATTTTCCAGCACTGCCTTAACCCTCATGGGCATGGAGTTCACCAGAGCTTCACAGGTTGCCACTGGAGTCCTCTTCCACTCCTCCATGATGACATCACAGAGCTGGTGGATGTTAGAGACCTTGCACTCCCCCACCTTACGTTTGAGGATGCCCCACAGATGCTCACTAGGGTTTAGGTCTGGAGACATGCTTGGTCAGTCCATCACCTTTACCTTCAGCTTCTTTAGCAAGGCAGTGGTCATCTTGGAGGTGTGTTTGGGGTCGGTATCATGTTGGAATACTGACCTGCGGCCCAGTCTCCGAAGGGAGGGGATCATGCTCTGCTTCAGTATGTCACAGTACATGTTGGCATTCATGGTTCCCTCAATGAACTGTAGCTCCCCAGTGCCGGCAGCACTCATGCAGGCTCAGACCAAACATAAATTCACATATGCGTATTTGTGTTTTCTCTAATATGTTGTGTTGATTCCCCCTATATGCATTTACCTGCTGATGTCAGATGATGCCTCCACTCATTCAAACTGAGGTTTTAATCTCATATCAGTGTTTTTGTGCTCTTTGTGCTTTATCGGTTTATCTGTCATTTAGGGATTATTTCAACTACCTTTCCTCGGTATAGATGTATACTTTTGGTGGTGGGAGTGTCATGGTCTGGGCGTGTATGAGTGTGCATGCAAAAAAACCATAATAGCTTTATTTGTAAATGTAGTTCAGAGGTTCTTTAAGTAACCTGAATAATATTTTCTCTCCATATCTCTTTATCATTATTGTTAAATATAGAACAAAGTACAGCTATACCTCATTTAACGCTGTAGATAGGTTCCAGGCAGTGCTAAGCGAAACAGCGCTAACTGGGGCAGTTTAACATGGGGGAAGATAGGGATTGGGGAACTCATAAAAAAACACACAATTTTAATTGAAATTTAAAGTTTTTTGGTTTTACATGAACTTCAAAGAAACAGCAAATATAACACTAACACAAACTAAACATTAGCAGAAATATAAACTTTAAATCATTGATGTTGAAGCTTTTGGATCATCCTGGATTCTGTTTTCTTATAGCGAATCAGAGCATTGAAAGGGGTCCCGCAGGCAAAAACAGCATTATAACGGGGCAATGCTATAGAAAATCAGAGCGTTAAAAGGGATCTGGAAGGCAAAAACAGCTCTATAGTGAATCAGCTCTAAATGGGGTAGCTTTATGCGGGTTATACCTGTATTAATGAGGCTCCTAAAGATATTAGCTATAAATGTGTTAGTTGTTGGTGACATAAATGAATGTGACAGACCTAAAAATTACAATGTAGTGATATAATGTGCTACAACTATTAATCCCAAGTACATTGATTAAAATGTACAATATAGATAGATAACACACTTTGTCAGGGGTGCCTGTCTCCTCAACATTTACATCCAAAAGCACTAGAAAATAGTTTCTTGGGGCTTTGTCACTTTTGTTCCCAAATGGATCCAGGCTTATGGCTGTGACAATTTTCCTGAGTGGTTTCTTCACCTTTCCATATAATCTGCTCAAGACTAGGTTATACATTAAGAACTAATAATATGATTTCATGAGTAGCACGCTCAGCTCCTACTGTATAACTATATAATTACACAGAATGTATGAATCCATTATACATTTCTAAAACTATACTGTTACTTAAATGCCAACTAAGTATCTTTTTCTTCTTGAACTGCAATGGTCGTTTATCTACCAAACTAAATATTAGCAACTGTGTAAGTATGGGCAGAAAATATGTATCTAAATAATCTACTACTGTATCTATTATCTACATTTTGGAAGACTCTTTATAATGACATTAATCCATTTTGTGTTTATTCATCATATCCATCCTAAAAACTGGATGATGGGGGTATATGTTTGTAGTTATCAGTAGAGGGATGGATTGGGGAGAAGGGAACATGAAGAAGTCCAAAGTCTTTATTTGATAATAGGATAAGATTGAAATTAATATCACACCACTTTCCTGTCACAGGCCCAGATACCTTGCATTATTCAATGCAGCCACAGCACTCAAGAAATGTAAATGCTCCTACCACACACAACTTTCACCAATGTATCATGGATCCCTCCAGGGTCCTACAAAGCCTTAAAATTTTATTTTTTTCAATTAAAAACTAGCTATAAAACTTTATTTTTTGATTAATTATGCTATTAGTCAAACATATTTTATTTCATTGTGCAGTAATCCTTAAAGACATAAAGGGTGGTTCCACACCAACAATCTTAATGTACCACCTAGGCTCTTAAATGTTAAAAGGACATTAAATGAATCAATGCTGTCCTACATTATTAAACAAAGCAGTAAAAGCCAAGTGGATAGTATTTTGGAGTTTTAAATTGATATGTATTTAAGTTTTATGAGTGAGAGTGAGTCCAAGATATTCCTCCTGTAGCACTCCATCACTGCAGCAAGCAAAGTGATTGTTGCTTTGGGTTCTAAAACTTCTAAAAATGACAGGCATATGCTCATGAAATAAGTTTCTTTGTTTTGTCATTTAGTCGTGCATGACCATGTGAACCACAGCACACCAGGCACAATTATTATATCTCTGGTCGTGTCTAACCATACGGTTTCTATGGTTCTTTCAGGACCTGAATCCTTTCCAGCTGTCATCCTGTAATTGCAATAAATATAATACTTTAACGTCTTTAGAAGCGAACACTACTTTATGTAGCAATTGTTAAAACGGTGACTGGAATGTGTAATAATTACACTGGTAAACACGATTTTTGTCACATTCTAAAATGAAGTTTTGTACTACTATATCAAAAGATCCAAACTTGTCACAAATTGTTAAAACCCCTTTTTTTTAAAAAATAATGATTTTTTTAAATATTTCATGTGTCCGCAGGCAGTTGGTAGACAGACTAGCAGGTGTATGATGCCTTGTGTCGAGTCAAGGACACAGCACTAGTCTGAGAGACCTATGCCAGTAGTAAGCCATCCATTCACTGTGTACACATTGTGCTAGCTTGGGTTCTCTTTTGTCTAGCGTTTAGCTTTGGATCAACTGTGTTGTGGTTGATATGGTACCATTATACCAAAACACATGTTTAGTTCACCTAGATACCTTCTGTTATGTGTATGGGGAATTGATATTTAAAGCTCAAAATGAAATTTTACTTAAACTTATTAACAAAATGTTATGAGGTTTGTTTTGGTTACAATGTAAGCAACCAAGATTAGAACTGGGCTCTTTGTAATATCCATGGTTTTAAGGGAACCCAAAGATCATTCATATTGTTATTTTTGGCTAACAAACATCACAGGAATAACATTTAAATCCAAACACACAGTGAAAGTTCTTCACAGTGAGGACATACCAATACTACAGTCTCTAAAAAATGTAGCTCAAGCCAACAATGAAAGACAGCATGGTGATAGATCAAAAGTGTTATCAAAAAGTTTTTTGAGACATTTTATAGCACAGAACTATTGTGACATTGTGGCTGAACCCTTCCCTCCTCTTCACCTGAAGATGAAATGTCCTCAATTACTACCTGGTGCTGCTCCCTCTGAAGTCTCTGCATTGGCTCGATGTGGGCTCTTACAAGCACAGGCTAGATGCCGCCACTTTCAGGCACAAGCTCGACTAGGGCTCTTACAGGCACAATGACTTCCGCACTTCCTGCACTGCTGCAACTTTATTGTACTTCTGCGTCGCGGGCAGGTCTCAATCCAAGCAAGCAACTTGTTCCAAATATTTTTTTTTCCCTGTGCAATGCGAATAAAGCCAAATTGAACTTCAAACCGAAGCGGACTCAAACCGAGGTACCACTGTATATGATTACATTGCAGGCCACTACCAAAGACCAAAAACAAAATGAAAATATTGTGACAGCCATAACTAGAGGCATATCAGTCATTGATATAACCACAAGACCCCCCGGCAAATTTTCTTATCTGTTAGAAAAAAATATTCAACCATCTCTGTTCTAAGTATTATGAAGTCACTTACTGGAGATGCACAAAGAATTGAAAGCTTCCTCTCTATATAACATTTTCCCTTAAAACAAAAGATTAGCGATTAAAGATGCTGTCTGGCTCCAGTGTGCTTTATACCCACAGGCCTGTCTATGCATATTTATAAATAATTATTTTTAGCCCTTTCCACTATAAAATCATGCCATGATCCATTTATGTTATTCCATAGTGAGGAAATACTGCCAAATAATTGAAATTGATAAAACTGTCCTAGATGTCATTCGACTGAAACTAGCCAAAAAATACATATTGCAGCTGTGCCTTTTTTGTTAGTTACAATCAAGTATTATTTTGGCATTACTTCCCTGCTGTACACTTCAACGGCATGCATTAATTATACTACAAGTAACAAGATAATAATATGTTAAACTATTTCACAGTTGGAAAGTGCAACTATAAATTATGTTGATGATGAACAAATGTCAATTTGACACAATGAAGGCGCTTGGTTGAACAAATTACTGTATTTTCTGGCATATAAGACCATATAAGTTATCGAAATATCCTGACTCATAGGCCATATAGACTGTTCTATAATCTTATCTCGCAGAGAGATCATTGTATTATGTTAAGAGTCATTAACTCTAGATTGTGAGTTTAATTCCCAGTTTTTCCATTTAATTATGTTAATTTAGTGCAAATAGCTTACTTAATTAATGTTATATTTGTTAATAATATTGTCATGTAAAACGTAAACTTTTTTTACTTACTGTATAAGAAGAGTATCACATTCCCTTCAGTTCAGGCTGCCATCTTGTCTAGCTGTGGCCTACAAACATGCCCACAGGGAGGTGCTTCACACTACCAATGCTAAGGCATAATAATGGACATATTCACCACTTTACAGGTTAAATCCATTCTCTATTTATTGTACACCCTATATGAACAACGAGTGACAAAAACCAATATACCTAATAAGAAATTCACAATTTCCTCACTCAGCCTGCTCAGCAGGTTCCAATTACTACCACTGGCCGATGCAGCTCATTATGTATACAGTAGATTCAGGGCTGGATAAATGCTCTGTAAAACCACTATTTTTCAAGTGCTTTACCAACGCTCTGATGGTGTTTTATGTTCTACTTTGATTTCCATCCTATAATAGGCACAAAAATACATTATTATGCAGAATATTGCGTTAAAATAGCTGTTGTGTATGATTTAGAATTTTTTAAATTGTACTTTGCTACAATCTACTACTCACATCAGAAGTAGAGATACCTCATGAACCGGACTGACAAAATTGGAACTCAACTGTGCTTCTGTCGTAGCCGGTAGGTTTTATTCCCTATAGGACTTACAAGGGTGTGTGCCCAACTATGAATGCCCAATGTGGTCTATTCCAGAAGAACAATACGAAGAACTTGTAGTGAGAAAAATATTTTCCTCTTTTTATAGATTAACACCCGTCAGAAGGCTTTGATATGGCTACTGATGACATGAGAGAGTCCTCCCGCATCATATTTGGTTTCAAACATGGAAAAGGACGTGAAATACGATTCTCCTCAAGGAGAGCTTACTGCTAAATTCATTTTTTTGGAGCCGCTAGTGAAAGTTGTTAGAAGATCCTGGATCAACTGAACTAAACATTAGGCCTATTATCTTCTGGTTGAAGATATAAGGGAATTCGTGAACTCATTTTAAAGAAATCATCAGTATCCAAATCAGAAATCCTATATTCTAAGTTGTTATTGTTTTTTCTGAATCCTATGAAATTGTTCCCAAAGTGAATGCTCTTGTAGTCCACATATCTAAAAAAAAATTCTCTCCCTTTTAATGAAAGGCTTGGCAGACTAGTGGAGAATCACTTCATAAAAAGCATAATTAGTAGCTAGAGATATATGCTGCCCTGATGTTGCCCTCATTACGTTTTCAAGGCTTGATTGTCTAATATTAAAGCAGGCCCTTCTTAATGATATAAATCTAGATTATAATGAAGACTTTGATATGTGAAATATATGATTTTTAATAATATTATTTGATAACTAAATATGAAATCGGAGTCATGATCCAGGATATTTTCTAGGTCTCCAGCACCTTGCAATTATGCCATACGTTCAGACATTTGTTAATTTAGTCTGCAAGTTGTTACACATGTAAGAGGTCATGTTGAATCAGCAAAAGTTTATTAAAAGAGGTTTTCTAGATATAATCAGGAGACCTAAAAAAAACAAGAATTAGGTTGTCACTGGAATTGTCATGTAATACTACAGTGAGCAGTCCTAATATAACTACATACATGTTCTTTAGGTGTAATAAAGGCTCTTTGTATTGAGTGACAGTAATATGCATATTAAATATAATTATCATTTCATATAGGGTGTTATTTGAAGTAAACGCATAACAATGGTGTAATCACACAATTTGTTTAGAGAGTTATAACGAAGACCTACATCTAGTGATGAAAAGCATAAATGCTGATCTTAATATAAATCTTGGTCTATAATGTTATTATTTATCTATGTATACATATTGTATATATGGTATGCATGCATTTATAAGTAATATATTTTTTGTTCCTAATGAATATTGCACTTTGTATTCACCTGTGTGACTACAGTATAGGCACAGATTCCATGTCTTCTCAGCGTTTTCCCCTTGGGAAATTAAGCAGCATCTCAGACTGACCGCTGCCCTTTAACTTTAAAGGATAATTTAAATGAGGTTTTAAAGTCACTAACAGAAACTATAAATTGTGACCTCGATATAATGAACAAAACCTGTTGGCAGTGTACTATAAATGTAGGACTATTGGTCAAATATCTGTTTTATTTTGTTGTTTTGTATTCATTTTATAAATTGCAAACCAGTACAATAAAATTCATACATATTCATAGTTTCATATATATTCATAGATTATCACCATAGAAAATTATATAAATTATATAAAAGCATAGAATAATGAAAACATATTTGTTGGATAGTTTACCCAAAGTATATATGACATTTTTTACTCTGTGAAATCTTCAACCATATAGGGATGCTATAGACATTTTTTTCTTTTATATATATATATATATTAACTTGGTTAATTAGCCAGTTAAATATAATTGTCATATAAAACATACTCTTCACTTTCTTCTACGATATCCCTAGAGTAACAGATTTTCCCCTTTTGGAAATCACCCATTCTTCCTGTTATCTCTCAATGCAGGCTTCTGTCTTACACAGCTGTGACTTAAAGGTCAATTTGCCTCACTGTAAGAGCCTGGTGAGTACTTGGATGGGAGACCACTTAGGAATAAAAGGAGCAGTATGCTGTGGCCCACTGGAGAAGGAACTGGCAACCCACTCCAATATCTCAGCCATGAATACCAAGTGGATCCGCATGGTGCGTTAACAACCATGAGGTCACGGAAAGTCAGACACGACTGAACAACACAAACACACACAAGTGGCCTTCATTGTGTGAAAGAATACAACATTGTATATTAAAGTGATCTATTTTTTTTAATTGCACTAAAATCTAAAGTATTAAGTCTGTTTACATACCAATGTGTAGCCTGCCTACTGACTGTTGCAGGAGTAATAACAGATGCCAAGACACACTGAGGACAATGATTGAGAGCGATTTTCCCTGCACGTATATAACTGACCTGTTTAGGTGATTCCAGTATTCCATGCTGTGCACAGATTAATTTGTTGAGGGTTAACCTCTGTTTTCCTTTTGCTCACTAGACGGAGCTGTAGCTATGGGTCTGGCTGTGGGCAGCCAATGACTCAAGTAAACACAGATTTAATTTATTTGATTTTTTTTTTTGTGAAAATGCACATAAACACTCTAAAATAATTTAACATGCTTTTAGGAGATCTTTAATGTTATGAGGTCCAAATTGTAATGAACTAAGTGGCCCTTTAAGGACACACCAACAGAGGAGGGGCTTCATACTACTATGAGCTGCTATACACAGATTTACAACATGTCACTCACTGCTTGCAAACTAGTAGTGTGAAGCCCCTCCCTGTGGGTGTTTCTTTAGGTCACAGCTACATTTATTTTATTTTGGCAGTTGAATAATATGTATCAAACTCAGAACTGTTAATTCAACACAATTTTTTTCTTGCAAATTGAAACATTTATAAAAAATAAATAAGGGGGAGTGTACATTATGATGGGAAGATACAAATGCTCAACATTTTACATTTTAGCATTAAATAAATATATTTTAGTCTCCAATATTCACTATATACTTTGCAAGACTATCAGGTTCAATAATTATTGTATGAAACTATAGGAAAAAAGATCTGAGGGAATTCACAGAGAAGCAATGGGAGAAAAGAAAGTTAATATATTACTGTACCATTGGCATTACTCTCCAAAAATATCACAGGGTGACAGAACATGACAATGATGTTTCTCTAAGTTCTTCTCATGAACATTCACCAACTGAAATTGGTGGGAGTAGCTATGATGGATCACAATAATAAATACAGCTAGGGATTGTACAAATGTCCAATTTAAGATATTCACAAAAATTATATATAAAAAAAAACTTAACAAAAATAAATAAATAATGAAATAAAATTAATTGGTAATATGTTCATAGATTAAAGTATTTTTATTTTCAATAAATCATACTTATAGTTCTTTAAATTATGGTCCTCAGTTTTATGTTATTATGTGCATTCATTGCAACCTTTTACATAAACCACAAAATATTTTTTTTTGTTGTGCTGTACATACAGTGTGTTTTTTTAAAATCACTGTTCTAAAAAACATATCATATTCATGTATTGCATTAAAATGATATTGAAGGACCCTGTATTTCACTAGGGATACAATATATCTTTGTTTCTATATACTTATGTAATTTATTTTTTTATGAAGTGCTTTAAAGCTCTGTCTAAAATCATACAAATAGCACCTGCTTGAGTCCGCCCTCTGTAGCTCATGAAGACACAATAAAGTTGTACTGGGTGTGTAGTGTTTCATAGTAGCCTATTCTGATGTTCCAAGGGTAGGGGCTATAACTGCCTAGGCCCACCTGCTATAGACTACAGGTTAACTACTCACAAGGACCATTTGGGTTCTTGGACATCTCGGCACCAGCACCCTGATATCTGGCTTCTGTATCAGTCAGAGTCTCTCCATGAGGAATCAGCACTTACAGGAGTCTCAGTAACCTTCCTGTGGTAGTGACCAGGACAAGTTACTTGTAGGGTGGAGATAGGATCAATATGGCAGCCACCAGAGGCAAATAAGAGAACATACCATTTCTATATGTCTCAGCAGTAAACTGATTTATTTTTCGAAAGTCAACAATATTTATAGGTTTTAGACACAGAGGGGGGTGTATACAACACAACAATGACAGGGAGTGACAGATAAACACATGAGATTGACTCCTCATGGGGTCTAATAGTCTGGCAGACTGGCATCCTGTCTGGCACCTGTGAACAATAGGCCATAGGACATAATACTGTCTCCATGTCTAGTGTTCCAGACCTCAAGTTGAGTACATTAACTTTATCTGGCAAACAATAAGACAAAACAGATTACAACACAGCAGATCAGTGGCTGGAGCCAAGCAGTCTGTCCTTTATGGTGGCTCAAGGGGCTAAAATGCAGGAACTGGAAAAGGGGCCTGTGACACCAATCAGTGACTATCTCTATAACATATTGCAGAGTCATGGTCACTAATTGACTCATGTGAATAATTTGAAACATTACTCTCCAGAGTCTGTATCTTCATAAACTGCATGAGCTGCAGCGGGAAGACCCAAGCAGGTACAATTCATATGAATTTATGCAAAAAAGTAGAACTGATAAGCACTTCTTAATAAAATCCATAAAAGTAAATACATAGATAAGCATTTGATATTCCTAATCCATAAACATTTCAATTAACCAATGAATTGCCCATCACAATTGCCAAAATGTGACAGTCACATTGAGGATGAAATTGAGGACTAAACAAACGGTCTTTTATAAAAGTGTTTTGTTTTTAGAAATAAAGACAAATAATAACCAAAACAGACCCGTACTGATCTCATAATTCATTCTTTCTTCCATCTATTTGTTTCTGTACTTACTGCTAAATAATAAAGTATTCTAGTTTTACATATTTCCCATTGAACTTGCCTGTCACGCTCTTGGCCTAGCTGAATTGCAGCAGAGTAATGCATTGTTATCTTAAATACCACAAACTCATTAGGGTCTCTACATAATAAACTGTGAATAAAGGTTCATTTAAAAAGAGCAAAAGCTCCTGACACAGAGGTCAGAATTACCGCCAAATAAACGTGATCCTTGGTATTCCAGCGTCATAAATGTGCTATACTTAGGTTCTTATGCTAAAGAGATCGAAGAATATTAAGGAAGGTGAAGAATAGGGGTCTTGTGGATTATATTGCCTCAAGCCTCTTTAGAACATAATTTAATCTAATAAATATTTAAAAGTATGGCAAGAAATTCCAGCTGTGTTTTATTACCATTCAGCAAATTCAAAACGACTTCTGATCTCTGGAGAATGTCACATTTTATTAGTGATTAGAGTCCCCATTGATTGAAACAGCCAAACACATTGCTACTGTGTCCTAGTAAATACAATTATGGAAGTTACATTGGATATTCCAATGAAAATGTAAATTATAATAATACATGTGCAGAAATGTTGATGTTGTGTTTCCTTATTTACTTAAATCTCTATAGAATTTGCAATATTGCTAATGGAAATGAAAATTAATAAATAATCCAAAATTTGTAATGGGAATTTTAGATACACAATACAAAACAGGTCCATTGCCATGCGTTGTGGCAGTTCAAGAGAAAACGAGACTTGTTTCTCAAGAATGCGTGTGTGCGTTTGCATCAGTCAGGTCCAGCTCTCCATGACCTCGTGGACTGTACCACACCATGCTGATCCAATTGGTATTCGTGGCAGAGATACTGTAGTGGGTTGCCAGTTCCTTCTCCAGTGGGCCATAGGACACAGATCCTGGTATTCCTAGGTGCTCTCTCATCCAAATACTGACCAGGCCCAAACCTGCATGGCTTCAGGGTGGTGTGGCCACCAGGACCACCAAGGAACTCCTCAAGAATCTACAATACTGCAATTTGTGTTGGTTACATCACACTAAGAGCTGGATGGTACAAGTATGTGTGTAGAAGTCTAGAGCATTTGTTTGATAACTGGATACAATTGAAATTGACACCACACAACTTCCCCCTTACTGGCTGAGAAATAGAATGTTGCATCAAAGGATGCAACCATAGTTCTCCGGAAATGTAAACGTCCCTCTCAAACACATATAACTTCCACCACTGTATCATGGATCCCTCAAGGGTCCTGCAGAGGCATCAACATTATTTTTTTCTAGATGTATGTTTTTTTCCCCCAGTTTCTTAAATATGTTTTTAGTCAGACTCAAAATTTTTCAACATATATATAGTTTTTCTCTTTGTGAAACGGTCCTTAAATTGTTGTTGTTTAGTCATTTATTTGTGTCCGACTCTCCAGGACCCTATGGACGGCAGCATGCCAAGCACATCTGGTCTGTGGTCATGCTTATCCATGAGGTTTTCTTGGCAAAGATACTGGAGTGGGTTGCCGGCTCTTTCAACAGTGTACCATGATTTGTCTGACTTCTCTGCTATGACTAGTCCATCTTGGGTGACCCTACATGATATAGCTTAAAGCTTCACTGATGTACACTACAAGGTTGTGGTACAGAACGGGAAAGCTAGACTAGACTAAGAATTTTCAAACATATATATTTTTATCTTTGTGCAGTGGTCTTTTAATATATATCAGATCAGTATTTTAGTATTTATAAATGTTAGTATATTTTTACACAGAATGAGCAATAGGATGGAACAAGCATCCAAGTCCCATATCTCTGCACTGCTCTGGCATTGTGCCTGAAAACATTAGCCCTATGTGTATCAGAAGCAGAACTTTAATGATGTAATTGCTTTTATTTTTTACTAGTGTACCTAGCCAGGTATTATTTTTAAACAGTAAATTATGCAAATCACTGTGTAAAATATAACAATAGGGCAGGATTTAGCCAAAGTTAATGAGGATTACTGTGGTTAAACATTATTGATTATAGTCAGCTGCCATGCAGTACTCTTTATGCTTTGTTTCTTTATGTTTTTTTCATGTGGGAGGATCCTCCTACATGCAACAGGGACCATTGTTGTTGTTTAGTCTGATTCAGAGTAACCCTATGGACTGCAGCATACCAGACACATCTATCTTTACGTCTCTGGCTCTACTTACATAAGGTCTTCTTGGCAAAGATAATGGAGTGGGTTGCCAGTTCCTTCTCCAGTGAACCACAATTTGTCTGACCTCTCTCTTCTACGACCTGCCCATCTTGGGTGACTCTACTTGGTATAGCTCACAGCTTCATTGATGTACACAAGCACCTTTACTATGACAAAGTAGTGATCCAGAAGAGAAACAGGGACCACAGGTAAAGTATATTTTAAATATATCTATTTGATAATAACAATGAGGGACAAGAAGGGCAAGGGTCATCACATATATAGTTGTGAGCATGCGGGTTGTTGCTAACGTTTGCGGGCTCGCATAGCGAGCCCACCGCAGTTGCTGTCAAGGAGCACCAAAGGTGCTCCTTGCACTGCTGGAGATAAGCGCCGTAGGCGGTCTTCCCTACGACCCCCTACGACTTTCGGACCGCAAATGCAGACCCTCGCAAAAATACGACCTTAACGCCCGCACATGAAAACATTAAAAACACAGTAAATACACACAACAAATACATAAAAAGCTTACCCACAGCAAGGAGGGGCACCCAGGACCTCTGCAAGTCAAGTTACACCTCAATTAAAATACACTATCACAATAAACACAAAAGGCATTTACTGCGTGACTCACAACGAGCGCCAACGCTGCTCATAGAACACAAAGCCTTGCAATAAGCGCAAAAAACAGATCACCACCGACCAAACAATAACACCAAAAGCGCCTATCAGACAAAAAAACATACTACAACCATTAGTCTCGCAATGAGTGCCGAAGGATCTCGAACCACCAACAAAATTAATGTATCCACCAAACAGCATTACCTGTCTTACAATTTCATTGCCGTCATTTTTTGACGGGCAAGTCGCTAGTTATAAATAACAGGGTGGCAATAGTAAGTAACTCAAATAGAGTAGCAAGTACTTCAAACCTGCAAAGACATAGCAACCTAAAGTGTACAGGGGTCCAGGCTGTATGGCTGCAGGAGTGTTGCGGACTCCCATTGGTCTCCAATTCCGGTGCTATTCAATTGAACAAGCCCGCAAATGACAGGCCGAACGGCTAAGTCGTAAACCATGCACTCGCGAGTAGCAGTTCAGGGCGGGAACATGATCAATTAAGCACGGCTGTAACCACCCATTTTGAGCCAATAGAAAATGAGACCGTTATTACGACAGTAAAACATGGAGGGTACATGTCAATAAATTAGGTTCTGATATGCGATGGGACTTGCAAACCCTCAAGATACTAATTAATAAAAGTGAATGCCAATACTGTTCTTGTCCATATAGGTGGCCTGATATGCATTAACTCATTGATTCCAGAGGTCAATAGAACCCCAAAATGACACATAAAAAAATATGATTTGCGAGCTTGAGGCTGTTGTGCAATTAATTATAATGTCATTCATCGCTTTCCCCGTCATTTACAGTGTAGTAGTGACAGGGATTAAACCCCCTTGCAAATCCTCTCTAGTACTCTTAGGATTTTCTCCTACATTTGCCATTTATGGGTGTGAAAACATTTGCAGGCTTGGGGAATTGTAGCAATTGAATAGCGATTTGCGATTTTAGTGATCGGAACTCTCGCGGATAGGTAAGATCTAAGGCTTCGGGTGGCTGTAAGTTCCAGCTTTAACACCCGCAAGGATTTCAAAGCCATAGCCCGCAACCCATTCGGAGAGCACAGAAAAAAATGCCAATTCAATAGCAAATTAACTTACGGCCACACTTACGGGCTCCAGTAATTAACAATTGCTCAACTGAATCGGGCTCATGGATTGAAAACTGGCTAAATGCAAAATAAATAACTCATAGCCCATGTGGCTTAACAGTGGTTTAAAGGTCAAGACCAAGAGAGTAAAAAGCAAGCACTAAATTGTACAAAACAGAGGGAACAGTGGCAGCTTGTGACTATGTCCATATGTGAAAGATAATAATAGGGGTAGGCCATGTCAGATATTACAACTTTCTATGAGGAGATAAGTGGGACCTTGGACCAAAGCAACTCAGTACATGTAGTAGTTTTGGACTTTGTAAAGGCTTTTGACACAGTGCCACATGGGAGGCTATTGTACAAAGTAAGGGGTACACAAACTGCAGTAAATATATAAACACATGGATTGAGAATTGGATAAAAGACAGGAAACAGAGGGTTGTTGTAAATGGAACATACTCCGATTAGACCAATGAGGTGTGTTGTACAAGGTAATTAAATCAGAAAATGATGTACTTTCACTGTAAACACACTTATGTTAAGTCTCATCTGCCATTTAGCTACCCATTATTTTGATTTATATAAGTGAATATAAAGTAATGCAGCTTGCCATGCATTTTAGCGTGCCTTATGTGACCTAGCCCATAGTGTAACATAACCTAGGGATATCACAAATAGAAAGGGAGTGCTTGTGGACAACCATCTACATTATAGTGGTCAATGCCAATCAGCATCTGCAAAAATAAGTAAAATAGTCGCATGAATTTGCAGTGGTATAAAAGAAAGGGAAGCAAATATAATTCTGACACTATTTAAACCCCTAGCATGCCCTCATTTGGAGAATAAAGTTTAGTTTTGGTCAACACTTCAAAAAAGGCCATTGTAGAGTCGGGAATCTACAGAGAACTACAAAATGAATAAGGGGAATGAAGCAAATTAAAATGTTTTCTCTAGAAAAAAACATGTCTAAGATTATTTAATTACCTTATATAAATAGACCCAGGGTCAATATAAGGCTTTGTTTCTTTTGTTTGCCTTCCTCTTGATCAATTCACATATTACAAGGATCAGAGGAGACCTAAAAAGTTTGAATTTGATGGACTAAAAGTATTTTTTTTACCTCAATTACAATGTAACACTGTTTCTCCCATTTTTTAATCCTATATGTTTTATCTATTGTAAATACATGTTGCTGCTCTTTCAGATTAACTTTTATTATGTACCAATATGGACATGTGGCTAACCAGCTACAGAGTAGGATGTTTGGATGAAGAACAAGGAAATGCTCACCCATAGTATGTCATTTCATCAACCATATTACTTTAAGCTATTGAATCAGCAGACACAGCATCTTTGAGTTCCTCTACTGAGTTTCACAACTTAGGTTATTCATGGTAAGGTTAGGTATTTGTAAATCTGAATTTCCAATGTTCTAATTATCTGAAATCTAATTGGCAGCACTTTTCAGCTAATCAGAGCGTGTGTGGGCAGAAATTCTCATTCCAAATCGGAACTCCTCCAAGAGGAGCTTCTGTCTAGTTTAGCTTATTGGTCTATTTCCAAGGGCACAATATGAGGATAAAATGATGCCAGAATGTGGACGGTAGGTGTCATTTTATGGTGTGTCTTGGTATCCATTTTGCTATTGTGCTGCGATTTAGTTGTAACTTTAACGATTACACTTAAAAACGCCTTTGTGTGAATTGGTTTGTTTACCAAAAGTTAAGTTTAAGGGTTGATATTTAAAAAGTGAATGTTGGTTTAGTTACCACTTGCAATGTTTTAAAGCTTTGCATGCATGTTAGCGTGCCTTATGTGACCTAGCCCCCATAGTGTAAAATAATTATTAGTCAGGCATGATCATGGTTATCACCTGACCATGGTTGCTTTATAAGTATCCAAATTTGAAAAAACAATTTTGCTCATTTCAGATAAGAACCTTCAGGGGTACCTAGGATCTTTTGTGATGCCTTTAGAACCATTTATTTATTACTACTAATTAATACAATTATGATCACATTCCCACTATCACAACAGCATGCTAGCATCACTATGCACAGTCAGTTTCACTGGCATAGTCCTATCAACAAGGAAATCTTGACCCATGGACACAGAACACTGGTTGTTGTAAGTGCCAGATTGCCTTTACAATAATATAAAGTTCCTCTACATTCAGGGTCTCTTCCCTCCCAAGAGATGGATCTGCTGAACCCAAAGTGGTAGATTCCATAGTTGCATAACGCCATATTAAAGGTAATAAATGAGAGGTTGTATTACTTTGCAGTTTTTTTGTGTTTTTCTTCAAAGTAGCACTTTTTAAAAATGTGACCAGAAATGTGAATATAGGTTCCTTGAAAGGCAGTACTAGGGTGAGTTTACTCACTTTTCAGTGTATGAGAGGGTGGCTTGCAAGTTTTCGGATGACTTCCTTCTGTTGAGAATGTACAGAGGAGGGATGAGATGTCAAATGCTAAATGTTTTTTAGAATCAAGTAATAAATCAACAATTCCCTCATCTTCTTCCACTCACGAATCACATATATAGTTGTGAGCAGGCAAGCTTGCTCAAGCTGTTGCTCGCGCTTGCGGGCTCGCAAAGCGAGGGCCTCAGTTGCCTGCATGGAGCGCCGTAGGTGCTCCTTGCCAGCAACTGCGACCCTCGCAAACTTTACGTTATAGCGCAAACAACACGACACAGCAACTCCGACCCTCGCAAACTTTACCTTGCAACGCAAACAACATATGACACACGTTACCACTCATTACGACCTCGCAAAAATCGGCCGCAACCCGTGGACAGGAAAAAATTAAAAACACAATAAATACACACAACACATACATAAAAAGCTTACCTACAGCAAGAGGGAGCATCCAGGACCTCAAAAAATGAAGTGACAGCTTAATTTAACTCAAAATAAAAGAGTTTAGACACTCGAAAATTCTCTAAGAGAGAAAAAATGGCCACCGAACAAAACGAAAACGAGGCTACAGCACTCTAAACACGCAAAACACCACAAGAAACACGCAAAACACCACAAAATACCTACGGATATTCCGCTACAGACGCATACCACACATTTGCCGCCATTTTAATGCAGAAGTACACAGCTACGCTAACGGTTTGGTCTCGCGCACGCACACTATTACACTGCACACATTCAGCACGCTTACACAGCAGCTCCACACCACTAATGCTGCAGCAACATCAAAACAGATTGCCAGCTCTTCAACACAATGCTTCAAAATAGGTAAAGTATATTCATGTATTATATATTTCATTATTCTACACCAAACAGCATTAGCTACCTTACAATTTCATTGCTGTCATTTTTTGACGGGGAATTCTCTAGTAAATAATAAAGATTAGCAGAGCATACCCTGAAAAGCTGCAAGTTAATATGAAGTATGGAGGACACAAAAACAGAGCTTTCTAAATACACTTTTCCTCTAAAATGCTCTTACATAGGTTATAATGATGATATGTTGACCACAACTCACAAATAAAATACCTTTTCCCCAAACTACACTGAATATGTTTCTAAAATCCATAGTCTGCTTCTCCAAAGAGTGGACCTTGCAATTTGAAATATGATTATTTATAAAAATACTGAGATTGTGTTTTATGAAGATGCTTAAAATGTGTTTGCGGGTCAAATGTTTAATATTTATGGGTATACTTTATGCAGTATCGCCATTAATTTCCTGGGTGCATTCATTTCAGAGGGAAAAAAAACATAATAAATAAGAGTTCACAGGTTAAATATATCAATGGATTTGAAAAAGGGAAAGTAAATTAAAAACTCGAACACAATAATAACACCATATTTAATTTAGAAATTCATCTCACTCTGCTTTAAACCCACGTTGAAATCCAGTTAGGGTGATAAACTAAGTTAACAAAAGATTTTTTTTGAATTGCACTGCATTATGTATATTTATTCTGTTATTAAGTGATAGGAAAATATGTATTCAATAAACTAGTCAAGAGAAGAAAAAAAATCTCAAAGCCAAGAGAAGAAAAAACATCTCAAAGCTGTGGAAAACTAGCAATCAAAGTCCCATTGTATCCTTGATTGAAGAGATATATTTAAATGTTGTCCAGAGTTTATAAAATATAGTTTATTATCTGTTTTTTATACCAGTCATTTACATCTGCATTACTATGGTGATTATGTATCTGAACTGAATACATATCATAGGGTAGCAATTTTCATTTTTAAAACAGGGAAATGCTTACTTCCTATATCTATAACCATTAAAGGACCATTTACCTCACTGTAGGTGCTCTTTATGCTGTGAAAGGGTGCAAGATTGTATGTTAAAATTATCTTTTTAATTACAACTTTTAAAACCGCAAAAAAAAAATCAAATGTTTTAAGCTGGTTTACAAACACGTGGTGAGGACACTGATTTACTGTAGTTTTTCCCTGAACTCAGGAATGCACTCAAGTTAACCCCTAACTGACCGGCTTGGGCGATTCTAGCATTCCATGATCTGCACAGATTGATTTGTTCCTCACTGCATGGAACTACATGGGCAGTCAGTGACACATGTAAACACAGACTTTATTGAATTTCAGTGAAAATGCATGTATTTCAAAAATTCCAAAAGTATTTCAACATGCTTTTAGGAGATCTTTACTGTGATGTGGTTCTAAATGTGCTAAATAAAGTAACTCTTTAGAGTAAGAGAATGTCAAAATCCATTATTTATGTTAATAGCAATAAATGCTTTGATAAACCCAGTGGAAAAGAAATCTAACATGTAATATTACTTTTTTTTACGAGTTCCCCTGATTTTTTTCTATTAAATTTATTTATTTAATTGTATGACCTGAAGATGAATAATATTACTACATTTATGCATATCTATTCTTCCCAACACTTTAACAGTCTTATACTTAAAGAAGGACAAACTGTAGGAAATGGGCAATTAACTGCTGGAGCATTACAGGGACACGAAACATCAATAGTTTCTGTAATTTGCTAAAATTTATGAACGTTGCTTATTGCATGAAAAAAGAAATTTAAGTAACAAATTTTTTAAATTTAATTGAAACTCACTAGAAATGCCTCTCAGAGAGTTGAGCTGTCAGTAAATATCACTGGCAGACAAGAATAATTAGGGCAAATATATATTCAAATCCGTGTACTCTGCACTTGGACCCTCATTTAAATACAGAAACACTGTCAGGCACTATTCAATATCCTCTTCTGGACGCAACAAAGAAAAACATGTCTTCAATGGTATTTGGTCCTATAATGTAGGATACTGGTTTCATTTTCATTCCTTTAAATTAAAACTGTTCAATGCGTGTCAGAATCAATATATTTATATAAATAAGTAAATAAATGAATAGAAAAATAGATATGTAAATTAGATGGGTGGATGAGGTCTGATTTTCCATTATGCTTAGCCAAAATGTCAGGTATGTTTTATAAATTTAATGTGGACTCAAATTCCTCCTTACAATAAAAGCATTGCTTTATTTCTTGTTAATACTAGATCTGCCTTTCCTGTTTATTCAGTCTGATGTTTGCATACAATTCTTTATAAACCAAAAAGCTTTTTATTGCTTCTCTTTTGAATCAGACCCAAAAAACCGCAGCAGCGAAATACTCAGTGTATAAATATTGTATTTTCACTTAGCTTTTAATTAATAAGCTTTTATTGTGCTTTTTTTTGTCTTCAGTACACCATAAAACTGCCCTTTTCACTTATAATGCCACTATAGTCCAAATCAAGGGCTATAAAAACAAATCTGGGGGGGAATAGAGTGTAATATACACAGTGCCTTGCAAAAGTAACTACCCCCCTTGGCATTGTTCGTGTTTTGTTGCCTCACAACCTGAAATTAACATGGATAGTTTGTGGTTTTTCGTCATTTAATTTACAGAACATGCCCACAACTTTGAAGATGTTTTTTTATTTATTTATTATTGTGAAGTAAACAACAATGTGGACAAAATAACAGAAAAAGTCAATGTGCACAACTATTCACCCCCCTAAAGCCAATACTTACCACTGGGATTTTTACCCATTCCTCCTTGAAAAACTGCTCCAGCTCCTTCAAGTTGGATGGTTTGTGCTTGTGAACAGCAATCTTTAAGTCTGACCACAGATTTTCTATTGGATTGAGGTCTGGGCTGTGACTAGGCCATTCCAACACATTTACATGTTTCCCCTTAAACCACTCAAGTGTTGCTTTAGCAGTGTGTTTGGGGTAATTGTCCTGCTGGAAGGTGAACCTCCGTCCTAGCCTCAAATCGGGTACAGGTTTTGCTCAAGAATATCCCTGTATTTAGCACCATCCATCTTTCACTCAACTCTGACCAGTTTCCCAGTCCCCATCCCCACAGCATGATGCTGCCACCACCATGTTTCACTGTGGGGATGGTGTTCTTTGGGTGATGTGATATGTTGGGTTTGTGCCAGACAAAGCGTTTTCTTTGTTGGCCGAAAAGTTCAATTTTAGTCTCATCAGACCAGAGCACCTTCCTCCATACATTTTGGTAGTCTCCCACACGCCTTTCTTCTGGCCACTCTGCCATAAAGTCCAACTCTATAGAGCGTACGGCTTATTGTTGTCCTATGTACAGATACTCCAGTCTCTGCTGTGGAACTCTGCAACTCCTCCAGGGTTACCTTAGGTCTCTGTGCTGCCAATCTGATTAATGCCCTCCTTGCCCGGTCCAGGAGTTTTGGTGGGTGGCAGTGTTTGGTTATAACCTAACCCTGACTTGTACTTCTCAACAACATTGTCCCTTACTTGTTTGGAGAGTTCCTTGGTCTTCATGGCAGTGTTTGGTTAATGGTGCCTTATGCTTAGGAATTTCACAATTAGTTGTATATTCACTTATACCTTCTGAATGATTGCCTGTTAGCCCCATGTGAGGGAGTTATCACTTGACTTACCATTTTCTCTATATGTGGACAAGCTAAATTATTGGCATATACTGTATGTAAATAGTAGTAGTATTTTAATTCGTCAGCGTTTTATTTTTGTATATATTTAATTATACACTATACATTTTTTTTTGATTACCCTATGATTTAATCAACTGCATATGAGGATCATTTATAAACCAAGAATTATGTAGTAGTGATTTATAGGGTTATGCTGGGTACTGTGTTTTTTTATCTTTAGTACCATTAGCCCTGTTCTCCCTCCTGTTACCTGTGTTTGGCAATTTTGTGTGGGCGTAAGAGACATTTAGTCTCTAATATTGTATATCCGCCCCCCCTTTTGTTCTGAGGATGTGAATACATTTTTTATTTTTATTTTTATACTACAGTATGTGTTAGGCACTCATACACATTTTTTATTTTGTTAACTGTAGTTGGTTCAATCCAAGTTTCAGTTTGTTCATATCAACTTTTGATAAATATGACAGAAAACAGCACTGATAGATGGGATCGTAAGGTGTTACTGATTGAGGTAGAAGCAACGTTCTCTTTTGAACAGCATAATCTTGGCCAAGAAGTAAAACAAGATACAGCATTAGATTTCAGGGAGTTACAGAAGACACTAAGTAAACAAATTAGATCGATATGAGAAGTAAGCCTTATCAACTATTTAAAAAGTAATTTGATACCGAAAGAGTGTTAAGAATTTAAATAGTACCCGCTGACAATCTCTTTGAACCCTTGTTTATACAAAAATGGATCAAAATAATTACAAAGTGTTCTCTTGACCTTATAACATTAATAATTATTGCATAAGAAAAGAAAAACCTTGAGGCAGTTAATAAAAAAGCAGAAATATATCACCTAAATATTAACAAGTATAAAAAATACCTTGGAATATGACAACTGGATAATAAAAATGGATGAGAACCTAGATAGGTTCAAAAAAGATAAAATTCGAAGGGTGATTTCCAACTAGGTAGAGCTTATGAAGTGATCACTATGACAAAAGGAACAGGAACAACCAACATGAGTTCCTCAGACCATTCAGAAGGGTCAACATACTCTGGTTCACAGAACTTAACGACTCAAGAGATGTTTATGAATGCGCCCATGACAAGGTCCAGAATGAATCAAACATATATGGCCATTTTTTTTTTTTAGAGAGGGGCGCGTCCAAAGACCCAGAGGGAGAGCAAGGGGGAGACTAAGAAGTCAGTCTAGAACAAAGAGAAATCAAATGTAAAAATGAATTCTGAGGGTAGAAAATCTAACTTATTTAGGTTGAAGTGTAAAATTCAACAACAAAAAATCCAAATGGTTAATAAAGGAAGATAATGAAATATTGGAACAAGGAACAAGAAGTGTCTGAAAAACTACATATAAAATCAATTGAACTACAACATAAAGAGGAAGATAACATGATCATAAATCTCAAGGATGTTAAAATAAGCCCTGCACAGAAAAAAATACTTACTTGAGGACTGTCTTTTGTCCCAGCTGGATATTCTAATGTGTTTACAAAATGTGAAAGATGTCAAACTTTTCGCTAGAATGCTAGCACTAAGAAAATTTTATTTTAAAAAAGCTATGCCTCACAATTGAGGCCAACGATGCACTGGATGGCTAGATTAGCCTGTTAGAAGATAATGATAACATCAAGGATAGAGGAAGGATTGATTTTAAGAACAATAATTGTTTTACACCCAAAATAAAAAATTACAGCAATATTCATATGTTCCTGAATTTGGTTTGCAAAGATCTAGAAGAGTTGGATAAAATAAACAGAAGGAATATATCCAATAGTCAACATAATAACCTCCCTATAGAAGAGAGAAAAGCCCTGGAAGATCTCAGGAAATGTAATATAGAGATCAAAAAGCGGATAAGGGTGGTAACATTGTACTAATGACCAAAGAAGCGTACTTAGAAATGTGTTTGACTATCTTAAAAGATCGTAAGACATATGAAATCCTACCTAAAGATCCCAGTTGGGAATATCATATTGAACTACAATCTATTTTAGTAAACGCTGTGGATGAGGGCATTATAAGCGAAGCCAATTTAGAGTATCTCCTCCCAGCACATCAGACTACTGCAACATTTTATGCCCTACCAAAAGTGAATAAACAAAGAATCCGAATACCCGGGAGACCCATTGTGTCAAATACAAATAACCTTACAGAGAGGATTATCCAATTAGTTGATAGAGAATTAAAATATCTTGTGAGAGTGGGAGAGGCACAAGGGAGGTTGTGGAGTTTATATACCCTATTTATCCCCCCCCCCCCCCCCCCAGATTCTATGCCCCTGGCCCAAATCTTTCATGTATGCATTTAAAAGAACATGTCTTATATATTACCAAGATGTTGTTTGAAATGTAAAATAAATTATATTCAATTAAGAAAATTACACATAAAGCATCAAACAAACATAAAATGCAAAGTGTCTGATCCACCCTTATCCAAGTCTCAAAAAGAGCCTGTTTATTGTGTCTTTTTAAATGGAATGGGAATAATAATAATGAGTTGCAGTACAGATTTCTATAATATTTACAGTCCTTTTCTTGCTGTAACCTGTCAGAACATGGAAGGAAAACATTGACCCATTGTATCTCAATGTCATGTTATTATCTGTACTATAGTCCACTTATTTTTCATGGAAAATATTTTTTCTGCATTATTTAAAGTATAATCTTTTAAATGAAAATATACATTTTTAAACTACAGTGGCCGTTTAAGAGGTTTTACATAATTTATCATTTTATATTGCTTATTCTTGTTTGTGACAACATGTGTCAATACTCTGAAATAACATAGGATTATACAATTTTAAAACAGCATTCTGAGGCCACAGCTTTAGGCATCTTTAACATATAACTTGCCTGTGGTCATATTAATATTAATATTGCTATGATAGCGCTCAAATAACATTAGATGTACCATTTTTATTTTGAAACCAAGTGTCTTCTTTTTTCTGTGCCTCAAACCGTAATCTCAAGGTCATCTTGTGGTCTTTGGGTCCATTGTCTTTCTGCTGAAGCACTCGGGTGCGATAGCTAGGACTTCTATCTCCTTCTCTGGCTCAGCTTCACCAAAGGAGATGTGCCACTAACCTCTTTGTGGATACAAATGGGTTAAAGTCCCCCTTAGAGAGTTTCCTTATCTGGCAGTTATTCTTACCCACTATCTCCGGTTGTTGGCCCCTTCCACTTCTCCATCTATACAAGGATACTCTCCTGGATGTCTGCATGTCAGCTAAAACTCAACGTTGAACTCCTAAATTTCCCACCCTCTACTACCGCTTGCACTCTTCAAATACTTCTCACTGTTAATAATGCCATCATCACGTCCACCTCTCAGGCCCACTGTTTTCGGGTTCTATTGGCCCCTGTCCTCTATTTCTTTATTCACATATAATCAATAACAAACGAATGTCTACTTCACCTAAAAAGATCTCCAAAATATGGGCCCCACGGAAATCAGGTGCTCTAAGTTAGCGGAGTGCCGTAAAAGGAACCCTCCTTGCATCGACAATGAATCCCTTAAAGGACCCGCACCACTAATTAACCCCTTAACACCATCTAAAGTGTTAACCGTGCCTAAAATTAACCCCCCCCCCACCAAAAACTTACTTCCCCATGCTACATAGCCCCAATTGGGATGAAATTGGATACACCCTGTAACCCAATCTGATTGTCTGAAACCCCCATGCTGCTGGGGGTCCTGATTGGCCTTTAAAGGCTTTACAAGTGGTCTTTGGTACCCATAAGTATTTCTTCAGTCTTTGGGAGTTAGGGGAGTGCTCTAGTTTGCGGATGAATATTTTTTTGTATTACCATAGGGTTTGGGTGTCAGAGTGTCACGGAGTAACTCCTGATTTATTGTCAGGGCAAACATCAACAGATATTTTTTCTTGCTTTTCAGCTGTGTGGTGAAGTTCATTTGGAGCAGTGACCCAGGGCAGTTTGCTTGCAATGTTTTATGGGAGGGGGATTAACATAGCTAAGTAGGGTTTGCACATTAGTTAGGGCACTCTTAAGTGTTTTTCCTAAGATTTACATGAGTCCCTATGTCCCTATTTTACACAAGACACAACTAACATTCTAATCCATGCTCTCACCACATCTTGCCTCTACTACTGCAACTCGCTGCTTGATGACCTCCCCTTCACTCTCCTGTCCCCAATCCAATCCATAAAGAATGCCTCTGCTAAACTCATCCACCCAACTTTCCATGACATCAAGGACTATAGCACAACATTCTGATCCACTTGGTACACATGGGAGAGATACTGAGGTGGGTTGCCAGTTCCTTCTGTAGTGGGCCACAACATACAGAATCTGCAGTACCTTTCCATCTGTCACTCCACTGGCTTCCCATAGTCTCCAGAACAACATTTACCATCCTCATCCTAACATATAAAGCTTGACAAAAATGCAGCCTCTTATATCGCTGTTCTATCTTAAATTGCTTCCAAAACCATTCTCTTCTCTCTGCTTCTCCTTTCCCCTTCTCTTGTCACCTACTCTCATTCCTGCCTTTGTGAAACTCCTTGCCTTGCCCCATCAAACTATATTCCAGACTCTAATATCGTTCACAAACTTACTAAAATAGAGTTTGTTCAAAGAGACTCATCAACATCAGCCTTAACATGCACAAACTACATAACAACTTGCTTCAACACAA
The DNA here is from genome assembly GCA_027410445.1 of Discoglossus pictus. NCBI lineage: Eukaryota > Metazoa > Chordata > Amphibia > Anura > Alytidae > Discoglossus > Discoglossus pictus. The sequence continues at coordinate 24,480,153 of CM050173.1, read as the reverse complement.
CTGACATTATAACACACAGCTAGATCAAGTTCATCAGCTTACTACTTTGACCCCTGCCACCTTAAATCTGTCACCCTCTGGTCTCATACCTCATCCGTACCATCTAAAGTGTAAATTCTTCACAGTAGGGGCCTCAACCCTGTTGCACCAAGCTCTGGCCTAACCCATTTGTCTCATATTTGTATTGTATTGTATCTGAACTTGTATTTCTACTTACTACATTTGCGAATACCTTTTTGTAATTTGCTAATGGCTATAAAAAATGCTGATGCTTTCAAAATAATGAAAAATAATATATCATTTAAATACAAATCAATATATATATATATATATATATATATATATATATATATATATATATATATATATATTTTAAAGATGCATATGAAATGCTCCCCGGCCCAGAAGCCGCAGCCATAACAAAGATATAGAGCTTGACTGATTCCTTCTAGATGCTGGCAGCTATCTTAAACTCAGACATACATTTTAGCCTACTTGAAAATCAGTGGAGCGGATCATCTTAGCAATAGTTGGAGCCACCTGTGTAGTGCCTTTATACAGCATATGGTGACCATACCCAAGGCTCATCTGCATATGCAAATATTATAAATTAGAGATGCTTAATCTGAAAATAAATAAAACAATTAAGGTTTTAATCATCTTAAATGTAAACATTTTGTACCGATCATTACTACTGTACATAAAGGGACCCTAGCTTTTTGGGTTATTTTTTATAAATGATTTAACTAGGCAAATTATTTAATTGCCCCAACCTCAATGCAATGGTCATATACAATCTACACTTCAGTTATTTCTAAGCCCGCAGAGCAACAGATTCTCATCTTCCGGGACACTGCACCGTTTCCTGTTCGGTTTCACATATTTAAAAATAGAAACAGTGATTTAACAGCAGATACGAACAAAAACTTGCAATATAATATGCCTATTGTATTTACCTAAAAGATTGGCTTTTAAATTGGCCTCAGGATAGCCTTGTGCGTTACCCAGGCTTGCTTGAATCCTTTAACTGAACGACCTATGACTGTTTATTTTATTTTTCACAGCTGTAACCTAAGGCCACATGCAGAGGTAAAGGCTCCCCACTATCAGTGTCATGCTGATAGCAAAAATACAGTAGCATTGCAGCAGCATGACACTGGTAGTGTGAAGTCCCTCCCAATGGGCTTGTCTGTCTGTCTCATAAGAACTGTCAAATATGGCACCTACATGAGAGAAAACAGTTAAAGAGGGGGCTGTACCAGAATGTGAAAAACTGCTACCTTGGAGGCTTTTTAGAAGAAAGTGAAGAGTAATTTCTATATGACCGCTGCATTGAGAAGGTTTAAAATAATTCATTAATCTAGTGAAAACCTAGAGCTGCTTTAAAAGTCATAAAAGTTTGGTAAGTATAGTTGTCCTTTAAAGAATTGGAAAGAAAAAAAAATGATGGCTTACGACTCTTTAGCAGTCCATAAAACATTTGTATAGATTTATGTTGATCACATCTTCAATAAAACACACCAAAACTAGCAGGATTTGAGTTATTGTAAAGCTGATCAACAGTAAACAGCTATGTGTTTGTATTGTTCAGTCGCGCCCAACTCTCCATGACCTCAAGGACCATAACACAACATGCTGATACACTTGGTACACATGGCAAAGATACTGGACTGGGTTGCCAGTTCCTTCTCCAGTGGGCCACAGCATACAGCTCCTGGTATTCCTAGGTGGTCTCCCATCCTTGTAATGACCAGGCCCAACCCTGTATGGCTTCAGGATGGTGTGACCTCTTGGTTCCCTGACTGAAATCGAACCCAGCTGGAAGGAGAGATGAAAGCACCAAATCCTAAACAATGGACCACCAGGGAGCTCAAACAGATATAAAAATACGTGCTTTATTGAGTTCAGCTACACCTCACTGATGAGGTGTGGGGTTTGCAGTTTTTCCTGTTCAGGATAGAATTGCCTGGTATTTTAGGCTGGATCACTCTTTTGTGGGTAGGACCAGACTGATATACTCACCTGCTATTAAATAGTCCTAGTGGTCCTTGTGATTCTCTACTGCAATAAAGGGACAAACAACATACTAAAACTGCAGCCCACTATCAGACAGAGGACTGAACTCATGTGGGTAGCTTGTTTGAACTTTTAAACGACTTAGAAGTGACTTCATTATTTATAATTTAATTATTTAAGTTAATTATTGTTATAGAGTTATTGCAGCTCCCCCCATAAGCATTTGGTTGTGGGTTGAGACATAACAATTGTGCCTGGTGTGCTGCTTTCCATAAGGTCACAGAGCTTCAGACACAACTGAACAACAACAACAACAACATGCCCCTAATAATCTACAACAAGGTAAAGCATAATATTTTCTGTTGATTCATTATATGCCACATCTGTAAGAGAGAAACGATAAACTGCAATGCTTCGTAAATAGTGAAAGAGACGCTTAACATGTGTAGCAGGAAAATAACTGTGACTGTCAATGCACTGCAAACTCCATCATTTTCTTACAGTTTATATCTTTTGATCATGTTAATGAAATAACAAAGGCAAACAATGACTGGAAGCAGATTCTGATATTGATAGATTTGAGCAAGATAATGCAATGTTGGTCCTCGAGTGCCGCCAAAACAGATTAGGATCTAATTTTTTTGATACATGATTAGCGTTTAGGGCACACCACATGCCATGGCACAATTTTAACAAAAGGATCAAGTAACACATGCAGTGTGCCAAAAAATTAAAACAGAATATTCAAATAATATTTTCAAAATCTACTTAATATTACACCACAAAAAAATTTGATCTTATAATACAATATAATAGATAAGGGTACTAGGTGGACACAATGTCTTGCTTACATTGCAATTCACCATTGTCAATAACTCAATTTATGATAAAAACATAATATTGTACATATTTTTTTGTATGTGTTGCTTCTTAAGTTGTCTGTATTACCAGAAGACTGTGTGCAGATTTCCATATTTGACTAATTTCAGCATGCACAGAGGTTTTCAAATGTGTCACGGCAGTGAGCCAGGATATTGTGAGTGTACCCTGCGTGCTTTATCATTACCCTGAACTAATGGAGAGATTAAATCTTTACACAGCACTGTAAAAGCATGCTCAAGGTTCAATAACTATAGCTGGATATTCAAGTGAATAATAAACCTCAGTTACAGTATGCACAGTATTTAAAATACCATAGGTTTGCAGGCCCCCTATGGCAAATATGGAGATTGTATTACTGAACAGAAAAGTGTTGACGTAAATCAAAGCACAATAATTAAATAAGCATTGACTGTTACAAAACACAGTTATCAGCAGAAAATCATAGAAAAGGGGCCATTACTTGCTACACCATTACATATTTATTAAACAGCAACCAAGGAAGAAAAAATGCAAACTTGTCAAATCTTATCATATTTAATCTTTATATATATATATATATATATATATATATATATATATATATATATATATCAGTGCAGGGGCAACCGGAAAACACATTTAACCAGTGCAAAATGTTTGTTATAAGGAAAAATAAATTAATTCTTGACCATAATATCTAGCATGTGGATTTATCAACATCCTACTTAAGAGCCATATTGTCCCAACTCCATTATAGTGTCTCTGTCCATTATTTCCCTCCATTCCAGTGTGTCATAATCTGCTGTATTATTTGCTTGGCTCAGGTAACACTGTTTTGCTGCAGGTATATACAAATAGTATATTAGATAATGTGGGAACTGGCATGCATGTTGTTGTGACATTTGTCTTTAAAAGATCATATATATATATATATATATATATATATATATATATATATATATATATATATATATATATATATATATATATATATATATATATATATATATATATATATATATAGTCTACTTTATATGATCACCTGTTGGTTTTGTTGATACCACTGTAAATACATACCTACTTATTGTTTGCTCATTTTCCATATTAAGGGTTAACCATTTTCCTTTTACACACAAATAAGGTCTGAGCCTACTAAATGTTTTATCAAGTGGGACATGATCCAGGGCCCGATAGTTTAGAAGGCCTTGAAAGAGAAACCAAGAAAGATAATGGGCTAACTTATGCACTGTATTCAATTCTTCATTGCTTTAATCACACACTATCAAAACAGGTGTGAGATAACACACAATGGGTAATTATAACCCAAAATATGTGGCAGAAATAGCTAGACCAAAGGTCATGTGTATTCTATAAAATAATTATTCATAATAATTCATTTTAAAACATGGAACAAGACTGCTCTCTTGCAGGATATCGTCAAACACCATTCCACCATATATTTATACACACATTATAACTATGCATGTACATACAAATATGGTGGGAGGCTAGTGCAATTGGTTGAATTGAACCCTGTGATGGGTGAAAAGGAAAGACTGTATCTATTAGGACAAAGGGATGATTGGAGTGTCTGTTCCAGACTCTCTGGCATAAAACTTCTGCCCTCTGCTTTTTTTTATCCCGGATATCAATCTATACTACAATTTTTTTCCTAAAAAGAATATCAAAAAGGGATTACTTCTAAATAAGTTAAGGAGCAGTCCTATCCAGCAAGGGTCTCCTTGCTAACTTTTTATTAAGTATATATATATTTCTATATTCTGGCTGCCACTGGGCTTTATACCATATCACTGAATACGAATGCCTAATATGTTGATTACATTTAATTTATCAAAGCAATCATTCTGTTTGTGATAGAATGGACCCTAGTAAAAAACAATAATGGTTTGGGACTCAAGTCCTGACAGATGACCCCCTAAACCTTATTGGATATCTGATACTTCCATGGATGTGATAAAATTGGTACACTATAACATAAGTAGTCTTCTACTAATTCTGTGCAATTTGAGATTTTAATTGTTAATCTATGAACATGTCTTATCTTTGAATGTAAATACCAAATATATTCTACGGGATAGATATCCAATTGTTATCCCAGTTTGATAAGATTTTGTACTCTTTTTGCTAATTGCTATTTTGTTCTTTAAATTGTTTGTTGTAAAATCACTTCAAATGATTTTGTATATGGTTCCCTGATTATATATTGTGATCTATCTTAGAAAAGATTGTTTTCACATGTTTTGATACATCATATTCTTTATTCTTGGTTTTGCTATTGTTTCAATAAATGCTATTCTGCATAAAGCTTATACTTGCCTATAAATTGATAACTGAACTCAATAAAATATATTAATCTACACATTGTAAGATTTGTGTCATATCCAAATTGCATGACAATGTCCTATTTGCACTGTGCTAGAGCAAAGCAGTGCTGCCCACCGACACAAAAGAAAAGAGTTTGGTGGACGACAACACATTACAACACAACGGAAGAGAATAAAACAGATACTGAGACACCGAAATTGATTACGCTTTAAGGTGAGTAAATAAATTAGTTAAAATATTTAAAAACTTAGGTCGGTGGGGGGGGGCTGGGGGGAGTTGCAGTGAAAATCTAAGTTCTTCTAAGTTTATCAAGTAACCAATTTTAACTGTAAATAACCTGTGATGAAATATCAATACAAAATCATTATGTTGATCCTAGATGTTTTTATATATGGTAATAACATTGGAGATGGATTTTTACATATAATGTTGCTAAGACGTGAAGGAGTAATGCATTCCCCTATTTATAATATGCTCTGGGAAAACACCTGATAATGAGCAAATTGTGTTGAAAAAATAAATATATATCCTTTAATTTATGAATTGTTATATTCTTAAGTGTGGTCATTCATTTTTCTTTCTTTTCATCTGCTTCTACAAGTGGGAGATGATCTTGAAGACAGAGAATATTTTAGTTATTTTAGTTTAATACATCACAAAGATACCCTTCACTGTTTTTCAACATTGCCCAAAATTTGCGCTCCTTTGAGATCTCACCAATAATTAATTTGTGATCTTGCACTGTACATATTGGATGCATAAAATAATGAGCTAACATTTTGAAAGCTAAACAGACTATCAAATATAATACAATTCCCTAAAAGTTATGGAAATCTGATCATATAACATTTTCTAATGCAGTTGCACTGAAGTATATGATAAGGCAAATAACCATATATAGGTCATAGAAAAATTAAATGTATAAAGCTACACAAAGCCAAAGCATCAGAAATATAGATAGACATAGATGAAGTTGGTGAAACCTAGCAAATCTGGCACCATTTTTGTAAGTACTTTCTGTGAAGTAGAATGAACCTTAGCCCAATTAAGCTTTTGAATAACAAATTTTGATGGAATATATAGTATATAACTTAAAAGGAGAGAATGGTGAAGCCGACTACTGGTCATGTTCATCCCTAATCACGTGACTTGATCAGTGACAAGTGAGATAGGTCCCCATTATGAAGTAAAACAGTTGCCTGGAAAGGCTGGCAAGCCAACCACATGATTAGGAGTAAACAAAAAGAACTAATGGAAGAATGGAAGGATTCCATGAAAAATTGTAAGCAACTGTAAATTAAATTATGAAGCATCTGCAAGCTTTTTATATTATTATATTTTAGAAAATGTGCACTTAAGAGGAGTCTGTTGCAGAATATTATATTAAAAAAAATGCTGTTTGGTAATTGATAGCTACAGGTCTCAGATTCTTTATGGGATACCGATGAGATGGAGTTGTAATGTGATTAAGTTAGTGGTGGTGTTACCAAGGAGATGCTCTAGTGTATTGTGGAAATGTAACTATGCGTTTCACCCAATATGGGCTTTTTCTGGAGATGGCCCTACAGATTCGTATCTCTTGTCAAACTCTTTATTTTTTGTCAATGTTTTTCTAAGTAATATTTATGCAGATGAAACATATTGCTCCCTATTACAAACATCTGTGAAATGTTCATGTTACAGAAATGACATAGAAAAATGATGCCAACTTTATTGTAATACACTAAGCAAAGCATGGGAAACTTACCATTCTCATCTATACATGTTATGTTTAGTTGGTATTTTCCATGTCCACATTCACCATTTTCAGGGACACAATGTAATTCTCCAGAACCTGCCCAGCTGTAACACATAGGATCCTCACAGGGAATGGTCTCTTCTAAATGTGGACAATTTCCCTTGGGCCCTGTTGATTCCACTATTATCTGCCGGCTTCTTAATCTGAATCCTAAAAAAGCAAACGAACATGGCTTATAAATATATATATATATATATATATATATATATATATATATATATATATATATATATATACCCTATATATATATATATATATATATATATATATGTAGTACATTAGTGTTCACATTTGAGTTCACATTCTGGAGATGAATCATTTTACTAACCAGAGGCTTGCCGATGAGGATACTGTCATAGCACAAGATGGGGACAGTGGCACGGATGAAAGAAACAAATGTCAATCAACTCTCAGTATGGAACCCATGAAGCAGCTGTGCTAATTGAGGAAATTGCTTCATGGATTCGTCCCAAACTCCTCCTTTACAGTTCAACACCTATTTTTGATTGACGATGTTCATATATATATGTTCATTTCTACATACATACATACACATATATATATATATATATATATATATATATATATATATATATATATATATATATGTTCATATATATACACATACATACACACATATATATGTATATATATATATATATATATATATATACCCACACATGTATACATACACATATTTACATACATATACACATACATATACATACACATGACAGATAATTATAAGTGTTGGGCTCTTCTCATCCCACTTGTCTCTGAGGACCACAGATAAAGACTCTAATTTCTCAGTGTATATAAACTAATGTGCAGTTTGGTTTTCTATTTTTACTTGTATTTAAATATATTTACAGGTTATCCATGTGTTTATTGTACTCCGACCAGGCACGCAGGACTTAGCCGCAACTGCGAGCCTCGTGAAGTGAGGTGAGCAGTTAAGTGCCACTCGACTTCGCTGCTCTGGCCCACGGGACTTCGCCTGCAGTGAGGGTCGCAATTCTCGTCCCTCCTAACCCCCCTTGGCCCGCAATCCTCCTCCTCCTCCGCCCTACCTCCCTTATCCTCCCTCTCCAAAAACCTCCCTATCCCCTCTTGCCTCTCTTCTTACCTTGATCTGCTGTGCTCCTGCTGCGTCAGTGCGTCTTCTTGTTGTGATTGTACCGGCATATGCTAATTATGTGACGTCACATGCGCGTCACGTCATTAGCATATGTCGGTTCCGGACACAGGCAGAAGACGCCCTGCAGCAGCAGGAGCTCAGAGGATCAAGGTAATAAGAGAGGTGAGAGGGGAAAAGGGAATAGGGAGGTTTTTGGAGAGGGGGAAGGAGGTAGGATAAGGGGGGAAAGGGAAGTGGAGGATGAGACACAAGGAAGGAAGAGGAGGGGGAAAAGGAAACACAAGGGAAAGAGAGGAGGGGAAAAGGAGACACAAGTGAGGGAGAGGGGGCATGAGACACAAGGAAGGGAGAGGAGGGGGTGAATGAGACACAAGGGAGGAAGAGGAGGGGGAAAAGGAGACACAAAGGAGGGAGATGAGGGGGGAAATGAGGCACAAGGGAAAGAGAGGAGGAGAAAAAGAAGACACAAGGGAGGAAGAAGAGGGAGAAAGGAGACACAAGGGAGGAAGAAGAGGGGGAGGAGACACAAGGGAGGGGGAAATGAGACACATTTTTTGAAGGGCAATTTCCTAGTAATAACAATAATAATAATAATAATAATAGGATCATATGTTGAGAACTACTGCTCTAGAATACACTTTACATTAGTGCTTACACAGCACAGCTTTATTGTGCTCTCTTGACCTGGTACTACATTTCATTCAAATTTATTTTTTTTGACATGCACCTTTTCTTCCCTGAGGCGTCAGACAATTCTCGTGAATACACGGTCCCCATGCAGACCAGGGAGACGTCACACAATCCATGGAGCAGGGGATACTGCATAGCTGAGAGGTTGAAGCCGCTGGACCTGTACAGAAGGATTGTTCCACTGGTCTGTAACCTACATAAAAAGAGTTTCTTATTAAAATATTTTCAGTAATATATTTCAGAACACACACTTTGTTGTAAATATTACTAGAGTTTCAAACGAAATCAAGATATCTGAAGTCTAAACATATATTTTATCTTGCAGTAGAGAGTCTAGAATTACACCATCATTAAATTGCGTCTGGAATGAAGGAACATTTTTTTTTTAAGTATAGGGAACATTAGCAGTTATGCAAGCCGTGAGCATAAACCATTTTTAGAGAAAATATTTGTTTTGCCACACTGTGTTTATGCCTGTGAGAGTCCATATTTGTGTCATCTACACTCTATGCTGGCTGGGAACTAGAGGAGATATGTCCTGGAGATCTGTATAATGTATTTAGAAGTGGAAGAAGGAAGGGAGAGGACCAGGAATTGTTGCCAATTAAGATTAGCTATTTGCATTTCACATCTTCCACTCGCCGCACATTCTCAGAAGAGCGTAGTCGCAATTAAATTTGCAACCACTGCTTGCCATGCTCTGGCCTCAAATCCTCAGGCCTTAAAAAGGAATTCTTATTGTTATGGCAGTTTTCATTCACTTCAGCCTGTTGAAAACATATTTTTAATGGAAATGCTATTCTGCTTGTGGTTGTTTCGTCATTCAGTCATATCCGACTCTCTGTGACCCTATGTACCACAGCACCCCAGGCACATCTTGTGTCTGGTTGTGCTAATCCATAAGGTTTTCATGGAAAAGGTACTGGAGTTGGTTGCCAGTTCTTTCTCCAGTGACCTCTCTACTATGATCTGCCCATCTTGTGTGACCCTCCATGGTTCAGCTGACAGCTTCAATGAGGTACACAAGTCCCCTCACCACAACAAGGTTGATGTTAATGTTGTAATTTTGTCACATACCTTTCAAACATGTAAACTCTTTCCTAATCTACAGTTGTCCTTTATAGCACCACTGTGATTTAATGTCTTCTATTTAAGTTTTTGAATAAATAAACTTTCATAATGAGAAAACTGCTTTTAGAACATAAAAAATAAACACAACTTTTGCATTTTCATATTTTACACCAACATATTTTTATTGTAGGCATTAATTTTCTTTTATCAACTACTTATTTCTTTTACTCTCTCAGGTGCGTGTGTCCTTGAACTCTGTTTCTTCTGCTGAAAGCTCTGGCAGCTGTAGATTCCAAATAACATTGTGTAGATAGAAACTTCCTGTTCACACCCAACTTAGGAAGTTGATTACCAGAACCAGAAATTGTAGTCCTCAAAATAGCATAATTGCATATAAATGTCAATACATTAAAGGTTGTGTTATTTATTTTCCGTTTTTAAAGTATTATTCTTTAATAAAGAATATTTTAAATATTTGACCACATTGATTCTTTAAATACAATGCAGACATTGGTCATGGAGAAATCAAGCTCCTCTGTAGAGAAAAAGATAAGCAGAGCAATGCATGTCCAAATAAATACATGTATGCAGTATATGATAACATGTACATGTAACATATTTCAGAACACGTTTTTTTCAAGGATTAGGTTAGAGGGAGGGATTTGGGTGATTCAGATGATATATATTTAATGAAAAAGTTAGTATTTGTTACAGAGATCCTACAGGCACCCATCTACAATTGGTATGTGACTGAAAGGGTTATTATTATTATTATTATCCTTTATTTATAACGCGCCAACATAGTTTGCAGCGCAATACAGGGGTTAGGTACAAGTATAAACAATACCCCACAATGAAAATAATGGAAGACCCTGTTATTGAGCTTTCAATCTGATATACACTGTGCTTTCCCTAAAGCACCCCACAAGATTAAAACTCGCAAACTTACATTCTAAAGGGTATGGGTGAGGTACAGGAGAGTGAGAGATGCATAGTGAATGAAGAGGCTAAAGATGATAGGCTTTTTTGAATAGATGTGTTTTTAAAGAGATTTTGAAGGATCTGAGGCAGGAAGATAGTCTGGTGGTGCGAGGTAAAGAGTTCCAAAGAATAGGGGCAGCACGTGAAAAGTCTTGAAGCCGGGAATGAGAGGAGGTGATGAGAGAGGAGAAGAGAAGAAGGTCATTAGCAGAGCGAAGAGGGCGAGTGGGAGTGTATTTTGGGATGAGAGCAGAGATGTAGGAGGGTGCACTATTGTGGAGGACTTTATATGTTAGGGTCATGATTTTGAATTGTATTCTAGACGCTATGGGAAGCCAGTGGAGTGCCTGACAGAGAGGTGCTACAGACACTGATCGTTTAGTATGGGAGATGAGTCTAGCGGATGCATTCAAAATGGATTGGAGTGGAGACAGACGGGTGATAGGAAGGCCAGCAAGGAGAGAGTTGCAGAACTTGAGGAGAGATATGATGAGCGTGAATAAGAATTTTAGTTGTGTCTTGTGTGAGGTAGTGGCGTATTTTGGATATGTTTTTTAGGTGAAAGTGACAAGATTTTGTGAGTGATTGGATGTGGGGAATGAAAGAGAGGGAAGGGTCCAGTAGGACCCCAAGACAGCGGGCCTGAGAGGTGGGAGTGATGATGGCATTGTCAACAGTGAGAGATAAGTGAGGAGTGGGAGGAAAAATAAGGAGCTCTGTCTTAGACATGTTGAGTTTGAGTTGACGGGCAGACATCCAGGAGGATATGCTCGAGAGGCAATTGGCAACATGAGCTAGAAGAGAGGGGGATAGTTCAGGTGCAGAGATGTAGATTTGGGTGTCATCAGCATATAGATGATACTGAAATCCAAAAGATTGTATAAGGGCACCAAGGGAGGATGTATAGATAGAGAAAAGGAGGGGGCCTAGGACTGAGCCTTGGGGTACACCGACAGTTAGAGGGCGAGGAGATGAAGAGGTGACAGAGAAGGAGACACTAAATGTTCGATTTTCTAGATAAGATGTGAACCAAGAGAGAGCAGTGTCACGGATGCCAAGAGAGTGGAGAATTTGGATAAGAAGAGGATGATCAACTGTGTCAAAGGCAGCAGAGAGATCCAGGAGAATTAGGATAGAGAAATAATTACCCTTTGATTTGGCGTTGAGCAGGTCATTAGTAACTTTTGTGAGAGCTGTCTCTGTAGAGTGTTGGGGCCGGAAGCCAGACTGGAAGGGATCAAGGAGGGAGTTGGAGGAAATGAATTGTGTAAGGCGAGTGTAGACGACACGCTCAAGTAGTTTAGAAGCCAAGGGAAGTAGAGAGATAGGGCGGTAATTAGATGGAGAAGCTGGATCAGATGTGTGTTTCTTAAGAATGGGTGTAATTGTGGCTTGTTTCAAAGGTGATGGAAACTTGCCAGTGTCTAAGGAAAGGTTGAATAGATGTGTGAGAGCTGGGATAAGTGTGGTAGAGAGGGGGGGGATCAGCTGTGATGGAATAGGATCATGTGGACAAGTTGTGAGACGAGAGGTTGATAGAAGGTTAGCAACTTCATCCTCAGTTACAGGGTTAAAGGAGTTTATAGTGGCTATAGGTTTGGGAAAGGGTGAAGGCAGACTGATGTTTGTTTTTTGAGGAGAAGCTGTGATATGGGCGCGTTGAGAGGAGAGTTCATTATGAATATTTTCAATTTTACTATTAAAGTATCTAGCAAAATCTTCTGCTGTAAGAGAGGAAGGGGCGGAAGGTGGGGGAGGGCAGAGGAGAGTGTTAAGAGTGGAGAATAAATGTTTGGGGTTGGAGGCCAAATTGGATATTAATGATGAGAAGTAGCTCTGTTTGGGTTAACCACATTAACAGCATATTCATGTTATCAGTCACCAACAATGACTATAAAATGTGTTTTATACGTCACCTACACATCAAAATCAAAAATATAACACTGACACACCAAGGCAATTTAAAATGTAATCATTGTCGGGAGCCTTAAGTTATCCAGAAGTAAAAGAGTTAAAGAAAACTTGGAAATAAAAGAATATGGACAATATAAATATAAATACAATTATATTTATTATGGCTGATTATTATTAAAACACAGGAATCCCCCGACCATTATGTTGCTTTTCTCTATTTCTGCTGCTAGCCTGGGGTATTGTATAACTATAAATCGCACATGAAGAGAGTCTGGATAAATACCCACAGCTATGTGCTAACGTTCCCTATTCACAAAGAACAGATAATGGATGGAAACGTGTAACCCATTAATTACAAGCTGCAGCAACATTTAAAGGTATATACTGCTTATATCACATGCACATTACATTGATTCCTTCTATACGTATACAGATCTATTTTATTTAAAGGGATATGTAAGTGAGCTGGAAACAAAATGCTTTTACACCCCCAGAGGTGCATACACAGGTGCCTTGTACAAACCAATAGAAACACTACATTCAAGTATGTTTTTTAAGCCTATACTAATCTTCCAGCAAATTGCAGCACAGTGCAGAGATCCAGAGAAGCATTGCTACTCCAGAAGAGGAACTGCTGCTTTCCAGGGGGAGACAGGTGTGAGCAAAAGGCTAAAAATCTTTGCTGCAGAGACTGAATTTCCATATATTGCCACATTGCCGTAGCTGCCTCTGATTGGCCAGAACAAATTATGAATTTCATGCTGATTTAGCCTGAATGTTCACATTCCTTCTCAAAATAAAGGAATACATTTTGCAACATTTAGAGTAAGTTTATTAATGTTCATTTTTTGCAAAATATTGAACAGGCTAGATACTGAGCAATGGGGAGCAGAAAAGAACTGTTAATAGACCTGCATAACAAGGTAATGGAACTTCAAAAAGATGGAAAAGGATATAAAAAGATATCAAAAGCCTTAAAAATACCAGTTAGTACTGTTCAATAACTTATTAAGAAGTAGAAAATTCTGGGATCCCTTGATACCAAGCCAAGGTCAGGTAGACTAAGAAAGATTTTAGCCACAACTGCCAGAAGAATTGTTCAGAATACAAAGAAAAAAACCCAGGTAACCTCAGGAGAAATACAGGCTGCTCTGGAAGAAGACGGTGTGGTTTCAAGGTGAAAAAAAAAATGAGCTGCATGGTTGAGTTGCCAGAAAGAAGACTTTACTGCACCAATGCCACAAAAATGCCTGGTTACAATATGCCCGACAACATCTTGACACATCTCACAGCTTCTGGCACACTGTAATATGGAGTGACGAGACCAAAATAGAGCTTTATGGTCACAACCATAAGCGCTATGTTTGGAGACGGGTCAACAAGGCCTATAATGAAAAGAATACCATCCCCACTGTGAAGCATGGTGGTGGCTCACTAAGGTGTTATTTATTGGGGGGGGAGCTACAAACACATAGGTGGAATCTTGTGAAAAATTGATGGCAAGATGAATACAGTATGTTATTAGAAAATACTGGCAGACAATTTGCATTCTTCTGCACAAAGGCTGCAAATTGGACGCTCTTGGACTTTCCAGCATGACAATGACCCTAAGCACAAGGCCAAGTTTACCCTCCAGTGTTTACAGCAGATTATGGAGTGGCCATCACAGATCTTAATATCATCGAGCCACTCTGGGGAGATCTTAATGTGCGGTTCATGCAAGACGGCCAAATAATTTGCATGACCTGGAGGCATTTTGTCAAGACGAATGGGCAGCTATACCACCTGCAAGAATGAGGGGCCTCGTAGACAACTATTACAGAAGACTGCACGCGGTCATTGATGCTAAAGGCGTCAACACACAGTATAAAGAACTAAGAGTATGCAAGCTTGATCAGGGCCATTTGGGTGATTTCTGTTATCATTTTGATTTAAAAAGGAGCCAAACAACTATGTGATAATACATGGCTTCATATGATCATTATCCTTCAATAAAATAAAAAAATTTGCATAATCAGTCATATTTTTAAAATAAATGTAAAAATTTCACAATTTCTGCCAGGGTATGCAAACTTTTGAGCACAACTGTATGTGACAACTGCTTAGAATGCAAGTAGCTCTGTAACAACATCTGGACAATGCTCATAGTAGATCAACGGTATTAAAGCATTATGTAGAGCTGGCAGTGTAACATACAGGACAACAGAACGTGTCTTTTGCCTCAAGAGGCCTGCAAAGAAATCTAAAATCTCTAATTAATATCATTAGACAGGATGTTGTCTCATTGTGAAGAACATTAATCCCCATTTTCCCAATACACTGGAATGCATCCCAATTCTGTCTTTAAATAAAAATGTCCTCAAACTGTCAAGCTGTTTGAAGACACTACAGTAAGCTTTTAAAATGTATCTTACAGCTGGCACCAAGGTTTAAAGCACTAATACTACATAGAAACATCCCCTTATGAATAACTGCAGCGAGCATGTACAACAAATACATCTAGCTTGGTTATTAAGATTAATTTGTGTTTCGTTAAAAGTACCGTCAGGAATATATTCTATTGACTCATAGAGACATTGATTACATTTGTACCCATTAAGAAGCGCACTTGTTTAATGTATAGTCAAGTATCATATTTATAGAACCTCACTTGATAATGTTTGTACAAAGCTTAAAATAATTTAATACAAAAACTTTTAAAGTTAAATTTCTAATGTATCAAATTTCCCTGGATAAATTTTGCCTTTATTCATAACAGAATTATATCCATACATTCAGGCAAGATCTCTATTCAGTCATGCTGAAATAATGCCACTTAAAATAGAACAAAACTAAATAGAACAGTAGAATAACCCTACCCCTCAACCTACAGATAGACTAGCAATGCAGAATGTGAGTGCAATATAAAATGTTCTGTATAAATGCCTTGTATTATATACGCTATGTTTGGTCATTCAGTTATGTCCGACTCTCAGTGAGTCTATGGATTGCAGCATGTCAGGCACATCTTATGTCTAGTTGTGTCACTCCATAAGGTTGTCATAGCAAATATACCAGTGTGGGTTGCCAGTTGTCTGACCTCTCTGATATGACCTGGCCATCTTGGGTGACCCTACACGGTAAAGCTTAAAGCATAATTGAGGTACAGAAGCCACTTCACCTCTACAAGGTAGTGATACAGAAGGGGATTATATATATTTGGATGTTGTATATAGTGAACACATTATGAATGCTTAAATGTATATCTGAGTTTCCATTTTTTTCCATTTCCCACACCTCCAGAGCTGCTTACATAGGCACAGTGTATCTACCAATAGAAACACTGCATTTGGGTATGGATTGTATTCCTTTACTAACCTTCAAGCCAACAGCAGCTCAATGCAGAGATCTACAGAGCTGTGTCTGACTCCTACTTCCTTCTACAGGGAAACTACACATCCCATGATTCCTTCCTGCACAAACTGTATTACTGATTCTTACATTGTATTCAAATGTATTAGTTGACTGTGATTGGCCCCAAAAAAATCATGAATTTTATGCTAATTTTAGCAGGGATTTTCTGGGGTGTCAACTCACAAAAGCTGCTCCTTGCAAGAGATTTAGCAAACATCAAGGTGAGTTTGTAAATGTTTATTTGGGGGGGGGGGGGGGGTTCCATCCAAAAAAATTGTTTTCATACACTACTGATTCTCATAATTATAATCCAGGAAATTTATATATGCCTTAACAAATGTGTGTACAAGCTTGATCACTGTGTACTGCTAAGAGGAGACAAGGGGATACAATACAAATCATATATCAAAAGTATTAATAAGGTTCAGGAAAACTTTATATTTCAGAAAAAGAGATCCAAGAGCAAAATTAATTGGAAAGTACAAGTTTTAAAATAATGTTCCAACCTAAAACCATTTCAAGAACAGCAATTAAAATGGTGCATGGTCCATGTCACAACCCCAGGAACAATCAGGCCTCCAAACCCCTATATACTCTAGCCACTGATCACCATATGGACTAAGGCTGTTATAATAGCCAAAAAGATAATTTTAATAAAAGGACTATATCACATTATTAATGCTTTAGGACTAAAAGGGGTGAATGCCCTAATGTTTTCTCCAAGTCTCTGATCACCTATCCAGACCCACAAGAGCCAATTCCGCCAGGTCACGTGAGCCCAGAGGGCTTTTAATATTTTTTTAAATTGTACTATTTCAGTTGTAATATGTGTATCACGTGTTCAAGATGTGTACATTACAAAGAAATATTATTAAAAATATTTTACTGGTAGTATCACTTTAAGGGCCATCAGTAGCCACCTCCAGTAGCCAACCATGATACCCAATCCACTCCCAGTCCCAGAGCAGGGCTAAGCTTGTGGGTGGATTTGAACTTGCTGTAGCATAGAAAGGATTGGGAGATCCCCGGATCTGTTTGCGCCATAAAGTATAGTTAACTAAGTTGTCAGACAACAATTGAAACATTTTGTTTCACTAGATAAAAGGTCAACTGGTGTCAAGTGATATCGCTTTGATCTATTGTCCTGATTCACCATATAAACTAATAGAGAGTCTGAATGGTTAGAAATGTTATGGAAGTCCTGAACAGTAACCAAAAGTGAATATACCCAGGAGGCCAACTAACTCTCCTAGACTACTCCTCTCCAATATAATAAAGGTGTCTCTACTCGAGAGGAGGTTGGCTAGGGAACGGGTAGATATAACCTCCATCCTCCCTATGAACATTGAACACCAGGGATGCCCCCTGACTGTTTACAGGACATCATGAGCTCGATAACCAGCCCACTACTCTCCACTGGGTCCCTCGGTTAGAGGAAGTTTCTTTTCCCGGGTCATAAGCCTGTCTACCCTACATCCATGGCCCCCCACTTGGGTTAAGGCCTGATCCCTTGACCGGACACCCTGTCTCCAACACTAAAAATACCTCAGCACCCAGCCGTGCACAAACATTGATTGGAGGTGTCTGACATTTTGAGCCATAGATGGGGAGATATGCAGGCTGGCGCATTGGCCCTTGGTGGAAGCCCCTAGCCCAAAGTGTCAAAAGATGCTAAGTTGTGTATACTTATGTAAACGGCCCATTGCTGTATTATGGAAAAACTGTATAAAAATGTGAACCACAAAATAAAGAGGATGATCTTTTCAGGCACATATACATGGTGTGTTTCATTTAGAGGGAAGTTTATTTTTATTTTTTATTCTATGAATAATTTCTGCAATTTCTGCAACTTGTCCTTGAATCCTGCTAGTCGTCCTGTGTGAGGGGATTTCAAACCAAGTCAACCTGTGAGTAGGATTGGTCTAGCAACTTTTTCAAGTCTAAAGAAGAGCAGGTTGTGACAGTCAAAAAAACAAAACATATATGGAACTGAATATGGATAGTTTAGAGGACAGAAGAGAGAAGCAAATATGATAGAAAGCTTCAAATATATCAAAGGACTTAATAACGTTCAAGAAAGAAGCGCCTTCAACAAAAAGAGGAATGCAATGACAAGAAGTCATGATTTCAAGTTGGAAGATTTAGGGGTAATATGATAAAGTACTACATTACAGAAAAAGAAGCAGATAAATGAAACAGCCTATGAGTGGAAGTGGTCGAGTCAAACTCAGTTAAAGAATCTAAGCATGCCTGGGATAAGTGTATCCTGAGGTTTAATTAAGCCAATTTTTTAGGTAGATAGAATAAGCATACCAGATGGGCATTTTTGGTTCTTATCTGACATCAAATCTATGTTTCTATATAGAAATGCAACTTTACATAAAGGCCAGAAGTTACATGGACCAGCCTTCCAGTGGAACTAGTAGGGACAAACACAATAATTTAGTTATGTCTGGCATAAGTATAAATCTATTCTGAAGTTTAATTAAGCTAAAGATTTAAGTTGATATAATAGATACGCTAGAGGGCCTCTTGGTTCTATTTTTCTATGTTTCAACCATATAAGCAGATATACTAATGTGGAATATTTCAGATTATTATTAAATCAATGCTTGTAGCATTTCTAGTAACACTGTGTTACAAAGGGAGCCACAAAGTCCCCAAAAAGTTATTTAGTTATCCTCTTGCTGTGAAGTTTTAATAAGATCGCATCCCATGTATTATATTGGTGCATAGTGAAGTCCCACAGCGAGATTTGTTCCTCTATATCTTTGTTTAAAAGCCTGATCTGGCTGAACATCCCTTGCAGTAGCAGTGATGAGTAACGCTCCTGCACAGGGTGATAGCCACATTAATTCATATTCCTTGCAACACTCCGAGGATCAAACATTATCAGAGTGTTACTGTACTTTATCTTACAGCTTAAAACTGCCAAGTGGGAGCTGCTGGATGAAATATATAGAGAAACCTTCCAAAACTAACACACAATACATGGAAGAAAGATTTTAATAAGTTTCCAATCAATCCAGGTTGTTTCCTTGAGTTAACATGAGTAATCTGCGGAGTTGGCCATAGCTTGATGTTTAATTCTGTTTGTGCTCGAGTTTTATTGACTATAAACATGCCATTACTAAATCATCCTTTTTGCTACAAATGTAGAAAGCATTACAAAACATATCAGAATGTTTTAAAGCAAAACGGAATTCACAAATTTGTACAGCATGTATTTGATAGTGAGCACCTTATAGTGTCATATTTATAATAGGCACGTTTGTAATGTTTCGAATAAATAATTGCAGCCTTTAAAGCATAATTACTGCATTCAAATTTGATTTAATGGCAAAGGAAAATTATCCCTTGTTCCTAACAGGATTAGATACCTAAGAGAAATAGGAGCAAACTTGGATTCAGATAACAACTGCTCACAGCCAGACCCGCAGCAACAGCTCTGTGTAGTGAGCAAAGAATTAACCCTTAACAAATTCATCTATACCGAGTATGGAATGTTGGAATCACCTAAACAGGACAATAATGGGTTAAGTATTCAGTGCATTTCAGAGTCCAGGTAAAAACTGCTATCAATCACTGTCTTCACCAAGCAGCTCTGCTATCAGTTTTTACTCATGCAGCAGTCAGGAAAAACGTTGTATGCAAAGAGACTAAAAACTTTAGATTTGTTTCATCTGTTCTGCCTCTAATTAAAAAAAAACAGATCATTTTCACATCTTGTGCGCTTTCACACCATAAATAGCACTTACAGTGAGGTAAGAAAAATCAACTAACAGACTCTCCATGAGACTTTGTTGACACTTCTTCTCAATTCACTTGTAAGACAAAGAACAGATTTTGTATTATCTGTTTCTGTGATGCTTTAGTGAAAATTTTCTCCAATAAATATAATTTATTTTATATACACAACAACATTTTGGTAATGTATTAGACAAGTTATTTCAAATACATCAAGAAAGCTTTGGACTACTATATACTTATATGTGTGTCGTCATCCAGTTTTAAATAAGCTTCACCGGATAGCTTTATAGGAGATCAGACACTCTTATTAAGCAAAATAAACTTTGCTTTCTTATGAAAATAGAAGGTACTCTCCCCCTCCTAGGATTTTGTATTTTCAGCTAAAACAGATCTATACAAATGCAACACATTAGTTGCTTTGTAACAGAACCAGAGATGACCATCACAATCAATCAAAGGTCACTTGAAGGTTGATGAGATGTCTGGGAGGATTTATTAAATCCACGTGAAATAATAGGGTGTGCTGATTTACAAAGTAGTGGATATTGAAGATTGGGCTAGTTTAGGCACTGCTTTTCAATTAATATAACTGGATCATGTCTCTTAAAATTAAAGGGACATGGGAGTTTTCTGGATTTCTCTAGGAATATAACATACCTATGTACCTCTTTACTTTTGTAAAATTTATTTTATTAAAAAGTGGTTAAATCCTCTGTTTCTGCTGCCTACATTTTGAAAAATAGTCCCTGACTGGTATCTCCCAGCTGCAAGCCATGAAAACAGTGACAGGGGTTGCACTCTCTTATAATAATCATTTAGTGGCAACATTCTGAAATGTGCTACTATTTGAGGGAGGTCACTGACAGGCTTATTGGAAACACTACACTTCACATTCTGTGTATTCTTGACCTGCAGAGGACAGACCCAAACCGGTACAAATTGTATGTCTTTAGGCAGAAAAACAGAGCTTTTAAGTACATCTTAATATAATAAAGTACCTTGCATGGTCCTTTAGCGGACTAATTAAGCATTGAAAATAGACATGTTTGTGAATTGCTCTTTATGGAAATTTAGCGTGGAATAAATCTAAAGTATTTTTGCGAAGATCCCAGATAGGGGTGCTATTCAGCTTTAACACTTCCTGCCTTTGAGCTACAGGAATTCCCCTGTTATAGCTGGCAATCTTCTCGGAAGAATAGGCCTTTTGGTGACCGGCCGTCATATCAATCCCGCTTAAAGAAATTACCCCATCGTCTATGTATTCCAGAAAGCATGGTTTTAATCAGGACTCACTCACAGCATTTCCAAACAGCCACTGACCCTAGACAAAAGGATTTCCCTCCCACAGTTACATCACAGGGGGCTGAACACATTCAGATCCTCCACCCAGATTAGCATCTCCCAATAATATCAGTGGACAACTGGGGGCTTGGTTTGCCCATCTTAGGGGGGTGGACCATGGGGCCGATCCCACATGGCATCAGAGCAGCAAACCAAACAAAGGGCCTGTAATGACCCCAATGTCCTGCAGTGACATCTTGTGGACAAAAATTGGAATGATATGTCCATTGACCAAATGGCTACAGGATCCAAAAGTCCCCTGGTTAGGAAAACAGATCTTCCCAATTTTACTTACTAAGGAAAGTGCTAATAACACAGAAAAGTAAACTTATTGAGGGAAGTGCTAATAGCAGGGGTGTAGAAGCCAAAATAATTCAGTTACAAAAGTAAAAAAATCTGGGGGGATTTGTCCCCCCATTCCCTCCAGTTCCTATAACCATGGCTAATAGGCACAATAAAGTTAACTCTCCCCCATATATTTATTGGAGAGTCACCATGAAAGGACATTAATGTGAAGTGGTCCTAGGCAAAGATAGCTCAGGTCCCCCCTCCACCACAAGAATATATATTTTGTTATTAAAAGGTTTATAAATTAGAGCAGAATTCATTAAATGCATGCTATAGGCAAAGTATGAATATGTAATTAATAGTTATAGAGGAAATACTCTTTCAACCTGACAATACAATTGAGAGAGGAGCTTTGGTAATCCTGCCCCCAAGGCACTCAGAATTTTCTACATGAAGCACTGTGTAAGTGAAATACATTTCAATGTTTTATACAATTTTATGAGCAAATGCATGGTGACCCCTAAAGGCAGGCTCCCCTAGGCTGCTGCCTAGTCTGTCCGGGGAGATTATTTACTGCTGTGGCTTGCACTACAATAGAACTTTTTCTAAAAATGTTCATATTATGTATATCATATTCAAGATGATCACCATTGATTCTATTTAATGGTGTTTCCCAAACTGCATTCTTGGCACACTGGGATGCCATTATTTGCATATCATGTGCATACTGATCAATAAATGGACCCATTGTTAATATTTAAAAACATTTTTGCTTCATGTTTCCAGTGTATTTGAGTGTATATTATATTAGTGTACTTTTGTGTGTTCAGTCATGTGGTGGGTAGTACATTTTGAATAGTTCCATTTTGTCCTTGCCAAAAGAACATAATCCATTCCTGAGCTTTAAACACCTTTATGGTGAGCATCCTGTGACCTTACGGAGTAAAATAAGATGTATTCATCAAATACACTATAATACAAAAGGTGATTGAGGATAGGCTAGAGGAATTAAAGTTAATTAAATCCAAAATATCTTTATTAAAAATATCAAGATATGTAATACTTATTTTATAAATATACACTCAAGTATTTTAACATAATGAAAGTTAAAAATTACACTGGAAGTCAATGATATCACAAGACTGGACACCAATTATCATGTAGATCATTTAATGATTTTAAAGTTACCAGTTTTCAGGAAAAAAAAAAACTTACTTTCCAAAAATGCAGTGAAGTTCCAGAAAAAATAAGGTCCAGATTCAGATCCAAGTCCATAAAGAATATTCAAGAGGATTACCATTGATCCATTAGAGCAGTGTTTTTCAAACTGCATTTTTGTCATACTGGGATTCCATTACTTGTAATCACTGGTTCATTGAGGAAATGTTACGAATATCTCAGTGCTACATGGAAAGCTTTGTATAGGGAGTCGGTTGGTAACTACTGATTTTCTTTGGAGCGTTAATAGCCTCTTTGTGGGAGCTTGTGCTATCATTCAAGGTCATAGATTAGGCAGTTGTGGGGTTATGAGAAGGTATTAGGCAGTTCTATATGTCAATTTCAGTTTCATGGAATCTCCTTCACACTTTTGAATGGCTTGATTACCTTTGGAAGCACTACAATATATAGTTGGTTCTACTCCCAACGGCAAGCTACATATGTAAAACATTGAGGATGATTGCTGTGAGGGAGAATGTGAGAGTCATTATGGCTGCCCTGCCCCTAAACTAAGCAATATGAGTAGCAGAATCAAACAAGTAAAATATCACTCATCAAAAATAACTTTATTTGGATACCTATGATCCTAGACAATGCCGATTAATAATTAAAAAGTGCTTGCAAATTCTCCAAATATCAAAGTAGCAGTACAAAAGTATATTTTCACTTGGGAATAATCAGGTCTGCATGAATAAATCTAGGCCCTTTCATCAATAAACTGATATATTACTGCTATTATAATCCATTGCTAATCAACTCTCATATATCAGAATATGCTGATAATCCTGTTAGTACAGGATATACTGATAATCACAGAGTTGTAAAGTATTTATAAAAAAGCACATAGTATTCACATTATTAAAAACAAAAAAGAAAAATAGTGGGACACAGGTATTCAATACCTCCAAAACAAGGGATCCACTCAATATAATAACTATATATATTGCAAAAAAATAATTGCAGCAAAGATAAACAGCTCATTAAAGAATAAACGTATGGGAGGGTAATAACATATAGCAAAAAAATACTTGCAATTCAGTTTCCTTCTCTCCACACTTCTCTCTTTGTGGAAATTGACTTGTGAGCCCTTTAAGCCATATTTCTTTTGAGTAGAACCTGTCCCACTAAAAAATAAAATGCCAAAGGTCCGTTTCTTCCTTATAGAGGACTTTCTCTAAGGCTAAATTCACTGGCTTCTCCTCTGGCTTATAAAGCCCTGCTACTTCCGGGTTTTGCGTGAGCGTCATGACGTTCACGTTTACGTAATTATGTCATGACGTTACATATCGTTAATTCATTAAACCTTATTCAGCCTCCGTTTCCTCAATTCATTAAACTTTATTCAATCTATATTATTACGCTGGTATTATTATTATATGAGAGTCATTATGTCTGCCCTGCCCCTATACTAAGCAATATGAGTAGCAGAATCAAACAAGTAAAATATTAACCAAAATATTTATGAAAAAGTATAAAAGAGATGAATTTTGATTCAACGTATCAAAATGATAAGAATATCTATGTATAATCTTAAACAAACAAGCAGTGATATAGCTTGCAAGGTCTTTAGACTGCTTTTCAATCTTATTTCTATTTTCCATTTATGCTCAGTAAAGCCCTGTCACTAGTAATAAAAAGACATCTATTTGGTCTTGCACTTATGAACACTTATATGGTATATTATAAACCTATTACAGTGATAGATATCTGTAATGCTTTATCTTGAATGTAGAACATTCCTTTAAGTCAAACCGAATAAAAATGAATGTGTAAGCTGGGTATTTGCAGTCGATGCTACCAGTAGATATATTGAACAGATCAGTTCAAATTAAATTACACTATTTCTTAATATCAACACCCTGCCAAATGTTTGAATTCCGCCATTTGCAATCATTTCCATTCCATTTCCTGCAGCATGAAATAATGAATTAGGTTATAAAGTTATAAATCCACTCTCCAAGCTCGTACTCAAGGGAACTGCAGATGTTTAGAGCAACACTTACTATCTGACAGAGCCCTACCAAATTAATTACTCCCATGGTATAGGAGAAAACAGACGTTTAAAGCACTTCAAAAGCGAAGCAATTTGGAGACAGTCTATTAATTTATACACATTTACTACTTAAACCTACCAGCGATGATAAATGCTTGGTTTAATGGAACATAATAAAATAAAATGAACAGTAAACTAAAATAAAAATAAACATGCTCACACTGTATGATCCAGGATGGATATCTTACAGAATTTAGTAAGGTTTCAGTTTTTATCAGTAATGATTTAAGTTTTCAAATCACTTAGAGATGATGTCTTTCATGGCCTATTTATGTATAGAGACACAATTAAATTGATTGATTTCCTGAAGAACACAACTTTTAAGCATACTTATTTTAATTTTAGTTTAGTATTTTATGTATACTGATTGTTAGTCAGCAGCCACAAGGTTTATATAGAATTGGAGATATATTTATAACTTAATATATAGCGACAGCCAAGAGATGAATGGCATAAACTAGAAACCAAATGGGTATATATGTAGAATGAAGAGGTAGAACATGACAACTCCAAGGAGACAAAAAAAATTATAAATTGATTTGCAGGTCAATGAGGGAAATAAGTAATTGACGCGTTTGACTTAGTAATTGGTGGCAAAACCCTTGTTGGCAATCACAGAGATCAGACGTTTCTTGTAGTTGGCCACCAGGTTTGCACACATCTCAGGAGGGATTTTGTCCCACTCCTCTTCGCAGATCCTCTCCAAGTCATTAAGGTTTCAAGGCTGATGTTTGGCAACTCAAACCTTCAGATCGCTCCACGGATTTCCTATGGGATTAAGGTCTTGAGACTGGCTAGGCCACTCAAGGTCCTCAATGTGCATTGTCATGCTGGAATACCCATCCACGACCCATTTTCAATGCCCTGTCTGAGGGAAGGAAGTTCTCACCCAAGATTTGATAGTACATGGCCCCGTCCATCATCCCTTTGATGCGGTGCAGTTGTCCTGTGTCTTAGCATAAAAACGCCCGCCCCCAAACATAATGTTTCCACCTCCATGTTTGACAGTCAGGATGGTGTTCTTGGGGTCATAGGCAGCATTCAGTTGAGTTGATGCCAAAGAGCTCGATTTTGGTCTTATCTCACCACAACACTTTCACCCAGTTCTCGTCTGAATCATTCAGATGTTAATTGACAAACTTCAGACGGGCCTGTACATGTGCATTCTTGAGCAGGGGGATCTTGCAGGAGCTGCAGGATTTCAGTCCTTCACGGCGTAGTGTATTACCAATTGTTTTCTTGGTGACTATGGTCCCAGCTGCCTTGATGTCATTAACAAGATCCTCCCGTGTAGTTCTGGGCTGATTCCTCACCGTTCTCATGATCATTGAAACTCCACGAGGTGAGATCTTGCATCGAGCACCAGACCAAGGGAGACTGGCAGTTATTTTGTGTTTCTTCCATTTGCGAATAATCACACCAACTGTTGTCACCTTCTCACCAAGATGCTTGGCGATGATCTTGTAGCCCATTCAAGCCTTATGTAGATCTACAGTCTTTTCCATGACATCCTTGGACAGCTCTTTGGTCTTGGCCATGGTGGAGAGTTTGGAATCTGATTGATTGCTTCTGTGGACAGGTGTCTTTTATACAGGTAACAAGCTGAGATCAGGAGCACTCCCTTTAAGAGAGTGTTCCAAATCTCAGCTCGTTACCTGTATAAAAGACACCTGGGAGCCAGAAATCTTGATGATTGATAGGGGATCAAATACTTATTTCCCTCACTGACCTGCAAATCAATTTATAACTTTTTTGACATGCATTTTTATTTTTTTTGTTATTCTGTCTCTCACTGTTAAAAAATACACCGACCATTAAAATTATAGACGAATCATATCTTTGTCAGTGGACAAATGATCAAAATCAGCAGGGGATCAAATACTCTCACTGTATATAAACACACATGCACATACTGTATATTTGTATATATATATATATATATATATATATATATATATATATATATATATACACACACACACATTATATATATATATATATATATATATATATATATATATATATATATATATACACACATATATATATATACACACATTATAAATATATATACAGTATATATATAAATATAAACAGTATCTCACAGAAGTACACACCACACATTTTTGTAAATATTCTATTATATCTTTCATGTGACAACACTGAAGAAACGACCCTCTGCTACAATGTAAAGTAGTAAGTGTACAGCCTGTATAACAGAGTAAATTTGCTGCCCCCTCAAAATAACTCAACACACAGCCATTAATGTCTAAACCGTTAGCAAAAAAAGTGAGTACACACCTAAGTGGAAATGTCCAAATTGGGCCCAAAGTGTCAATATTTTATGTGGCCACCACATGGTAGAAAGGATGGAGTATTTGGAGGGTCAACTAGCTAGTGATGGGTAGTAATGGGTAGAAAGTGTAGATAGATTAAGGGGTAAATTAACTATTCATGGCAGATGAAAAGGAGAAAGGTTAGTATATTCAATATGGAGGTCATCATGGGTGTAGGAGCTGAAATGACAACTCATTGTATACCAAGACTGCACAACACACACATTCACACACATTTAAAATCTGGGAGGGGATATGTCCAGGAAGGAAGCTATAGGAACATTACAATGTGACAAAGATTGTCTGATAATTAGTGACCAGGAAAAGCAGATGAGCTAAATAGGTTATTTTCTTCGTTATACACAAGGGCAAGTGGTTGGGTCACTGCAACATAATGGAGCTACACTAGCTTCACCAAATAACTTGTTAATGCAGGAATAAATCCAAAAGAGGTTGGAAAAAATAAATCTTAATAAAGCCATGGGTCCTGATGGAATACATCCATGGGTACTGAAGGAACTGGGTTCTGCAATAGCCAAACCATTATATCTAATTTTTCAAGATTTACTTAATACAGGGTCTCAACCAGATGACTGGAGAAAGGCAGAGGTGATACCTATATTTAAGAAGGGAGCAAGAGCAAATTTGGGGAATTATAGACCAGTTAGTCTCACTTCGGTAGTGGCAAAGCTTATAAAAGGGTTAATAAGAGATAATATACAAGAATATGTATATTCAAACAGGATTATAAGTAAGAGCCAACATGGATTTATGAAGGATAGGTCATGTCAAACAAATCTAATTAGTTTCTATGAGGAGGTTAATAGGAACTTGGATCAAGGCCACTCAGTGGATGTAGTTTATAGACTTTTGATACAGTGCCACATGGGAGACTATTGAGCAAACTAACAGATACAAGAATTGCCATAAATATTTGCTTATGGATTGAGAGCTGGCTAAAAGACAGGAAGCAAAGGGTTGTGGTAAATGGAACATTTTCATATTGGACTAATGTGGTAAGTGGGGTTCCTCAGGGTTCGGTATTAGGTCCCCTCCTTTTTTAACATATTTATTAATGACTTGGAAGTGGGATTGGAGTGTGGTGTCTCCATTTTTGCTGATGACACAAAGTTGTGCAAGGTAATTAAATCAGGAAATGATGTACTTTCCTTCCAAAGGGATTTGAATAAATTAGAGGAATGGGCGAATATACAAATAAATGTAAAGTTATGCATCTGGGAAGGAAAAATAGCCATGCAATTTATAATCTTAATGGAGCAAATCTAGGGGAATCCGATATTGAAAGCAGCATCTTCAAAGGCAAGTAAAATATAAGCATGTATTAAGAAGGGTATAGAAACAAGCGAAGCAAATAAAACGGCAGGTAAAGATATCGAAAATAATTGGACAACAGCTAAAACTTTTATAAGCCAACTATATATAAGACAACTGGCAATGGTTCAATGGTGTTTTTTGTTTGCTTTTCTCCAGAACAATTAGCACTTACTATACATGTTGAAAAGATCAGAAGAAATCTAAAAAGGCTTAACTTGATGCACTAAAAGTATTTTTTCAACCTTAAATATTATGAAACTATGTAACTAACAAGATTAGAAACATTACAATGGGAGGAACCATGGCTTCAGATACAAATCTGTGTTGTAAAAAGACTGCAGCTTCCCATAGCTACTCAATAGATGAATAAGTCCCATTAGGATAATCTAGCAGTCCAAGATGGAAACACCCATGATATGAGCAAAGTCAGCTACATTTAGATTTTCTCTAAAATGCTTTTATGCTCATGCCTAAAATAACTGCAATTGTTCTTAGTTAGTTACATAATCCAAAATAATCCTTTAATCATGTTACGTTTAATGTTTAATAACGGTTGTTTTAAATAAATACCAACATCACAGTTCTATGGCAGTGGCTGAATCTATAACAAGAAAGTACACATTGACAAACCAATAAAGGCTTTTTTAATTCATGTTTTTTACAAATTCCGGAGTGAGTGCAAAGCCGCAGGTGAGCTTGTTAACAACTTACATATATTATGTATTATGCAAATTGCTGTATTTATATGAAAGTATTTACTTATATCTCAGTGTACACATAGCCTATTTCCTACATCATATATACCAAACACACCATTAGAATATTGTTTTCCTAGTAATATTAAATAATATGTAGGACAATGATCAGTGATGTGTGAATTAAAATGTCTTGCTTCTTAGTAAGGTCAACACATACCACTGCTCACACATTTATATATGCTAATGAAATCCGATCTGATGTGCAGCTAAAAATGGGAATTCTTAGCGAACATTTGAGCCGTTCGATGATTTGCATTTTATTAAACGCACTCATTTGTTTTACTGAGACTAATGCAAATGCGCAATATGGTGGCGCATCATTTAACATGAACATTACTTACTGACCTTACTGCTCTTCATTAGGGAGAAAAAAATGCTAAAAAGTGGGAATGTTAATTAAGATGTTAGCTGCCACAAAATGTTTAAATGCTTTGTGATTATCAGTCAGTAAAAAGATTAAAAGCATAGAAATAATACAAGAACAAATGAGGTTAATCTCTCGAAATGAAGTCGAGGTTTATGGGTTAGCCAGTTGCATGAGTTTGTACCCTGTTAGTAATCGTGTTTAATTATGTTTTTATCAAAAAATTAACTTTTAGAAAATAATTTCCTTTTTGCATTAGCAGTAGTGACAGTGTTGC
Source organism: Discoglossus pictus (assembly GCA_027410445.1). Taxonomy (NCBI): domain Eukaryota; kingdom Metazoa; phylum Chordata; class Amphibia; order Anura; family Alytidae; genus Discoglossus; species Discoglossus pictus. The sequence continues at coordinate 24,450,225 of CM050173.1, read as the reverse complement.
AGTTGTCGGATAATCTTTCTTATTCTCAAATGAAGTTTAGATTTGTTTTATACAACACAATCACACTATTAGCACAAAATTATATTTGCAACTGAAGCAATATAAAGAGAATAAAACCAGAGAGAGTTGGGCAGTCAGAAGAGGGAAAGTATGAGAAAAAACAACAAGTTTGGGGGGTGGATTCAGAAAAATATTAAGCATAAATCCGTTATTTGATCCTAGTAATTGAGAGGTATGGGAGATCATGTACCCCACAAACCGCTATGTAGTAGAGCTATATAAGAGCACCTTACCAGTCCTGTCTTGTGATTGCCAACCCAAATGGTTTCTTCCTTTGTGAACATATTGTTCAAAAAAGAATATTTCAATTGTATGACCTGGAAAACAACTCTGGGAAACCAGCAGATATCAGCTAATCCTTGCTTAAAATGACATTACAAGCAGTTTTAAATCAATAATAAGTAAAACGTGTATAAAATAGTTTCAAATGTATACTTTTAAGTGTTTTTCTGAGTATATGTCATTGTGGCCTTAAATTCTCATGTATCATGTATATTCAAACTTTATTTAATCCTTTAAAGGAAGGATCGGTGATAAAACATCTCTACAGCAGTTGGGAGACATTTTTTGGTCATATTTAATTCCACTTCTGGGTCGCTACCTTGTCGAGGTGTAGAGGGTTGTGTTCCTCAGTGAAACAGTGAGGTACGTCATGTAGGGTCACCCAAGATGGGCAGGTTATAGTTGAGAAGACAAACAAATTGCGGCGCGCTGGAGAAGGAACTGGCAGCCCACTACAGTATCCTTCCCATGAAAACCTTATGGATGAGCACAGCCAGACACAAGATGTCCATGGGGTCACGAAGAATCAGGCAGCTGAACAACAAAAATATTTAATTGACCACAGTATTATAAACAACTGTAGCATGTGGGGGAGTCACCATCGTAACAAAGGGATGACACCCTACCACACTGCTATCAAACTCTACAATAGACTGCATAAAAAAGGGAGAGAGTTTCAGGAGAGAGTATATGAATGTATTTATTTAGAAAATTAGCATAAGCATGTATACTAGCGAATCGCCAAATGTATTTCATACACAGATTTTTTGGCAAATAAGAACCAAAAACCTGGACACTTCCCTCCAGAACTTTATTAAACCCTTTGATATATTTGAAGGTTTCTAACACCCCACTGCCTAGTTTTCTCTAAAATATAATTATTAACTTCATGTACTATTTGCTTATGAGTTTTATCTTTTAGAACATAAATCATTTTAGCTATTTCCTGTTGATTTATTTCCAAGTAATTGATATCCTTTTGGAGATACTGTCTCTGGCAACAGTGTATATAACACAGGTTGACATAGATTGGTCTTTTATAGAGGCTATCTTGAGTTAGTTCCATCCATGGGTGTAGGAACTGGGGGGGGGACAAATCCCCCCCAGATTTCTCATTGTGTTTATGTATGCATATAGAAGCTGTAAAGTGTTCTATGTATCAAGTGAGCTTAATTATTTTGGTTCCTACACCTCTGGTCCCATCCCCACCTAAAGGTGGGAGTAATGAGTCAGACCATAATGAGAGAAATAAAAACTGCAAAATAAACCAAAATCAGATTAGGATAGTGAGGGGAAATGAAACCTGATGGGGGGATAACCAAGCAGAGTACATCATCTATAGCCCACTGGGACGAAACTCGCACATCCTCCCAGTAGACAAAGCTTGGTAGTACTCTGCCCAGAAAAGCGGGCACACCAATGCCCAGAACATGGCCTTGTATGTCACTACTTCCTGGACTTATAAGGAGCCAGCTTAGCTAATGCCAGGAGCAGGTGGATGAGGAGGTCCTTGGCCTTGTTGCCCAAACAAGGACATGTCCTCCATAGAGAGGTTGGGCACAGGAGGAGCCTGAGGAGAAGCACAGGGCTTGTGCCCAATGCACACAGTCAGAGCAGGCGTGTTGGAAGCTTTATGAGGTACTCAAGCCTGCAAAGTCCCTTGAAGAAAGATGCGAGAATCAGGGAGACTGCACTTTTAATCTCCTGGAGTAAAGATTGTGGAACATTGAGTGTTGCATATCCCAGACGGAGTGCAAGCTCCTGGGGCAACACCAAATCTAAATATTGACTGGATACAGTTTTCTAGGCCAGGCTTGACTATGGATCTATAGCAAGATATTATCAACTCTTATTAATTGTTCCAGTAAAACCACGCCCCCTACTGGCCTCCCTTGCAGTTCTGTTGCATTGTTTCCATACTTTTAAATAATCTATTATTGCACAAACACAATATTTCTTCAAAAAGAAATGCAAAAAACTTTAAATACTAAAAATGTTCACAGTTTCGATTGTTCCTTTTTATGCCGAAACAGAATTTGGAGCTTTAGTGGTTACAAAACCAGCAATAAATGATGTTTCTGAACATGTCATACAGGCATTGCAACAATTGAGTCATCCAAGGGTGGCAGGGAGCCCTCCCTTCTGCTGGGCCTTTCAGCTCTTTTCTATTCTTTTTGACTGTCTCCTGTCATGATTATGGAGTAATTCTTCCAGTCTGACAATTATCTCTGCTCCGTGCTTCAAAGACCTGCTACTTCTATGATTCAGCCCCAGGTTATGTTCACAAAGGAAGAAATGATTTGGGTTGGAAAGCACAATGCAGAACTAGTAAAGAGCAACTGTCCTATGGACACCAGGAACAATGTCGCAGCAAGGGCAAAGGTGGAAGCCAAGTCGCCACGGAGAGAGTACAGTCCAGAACGCACAAAACAGTACAACAGCGGAAAGGTGGCAAGGAAAAGGATAACAAAACAGCAGGATATGTACTCGGGCCAGCTAGGATATCATGATTAAATCCACACCAACATTCAAGTATAAAGCAAGTAAAACTATAGTAAAAAGAGCAACAATATAAAAACAGATTTTTATCTGTTTATTGAGTCTTCCATGGATTAATTAAACCTTAGAAAAACCATATGTTTATATAAAGGTATACTGGAGATATTATAACCATAGATAGATAGATAGAGATAGGATAGGATAGGATCACCAAGGTCAAATCTTTTCAATATTGTTAATTAGAAAAACGAAATATGATAAAAAAATAAAAAAAAATAAACCTTCATAGTCTTTATTGGGCAGCTCCATTTTTGCTCTTTAGCTGAGTGTGTCCTTGTAACCCAGCGACTCTCAACCTTTTCTAGTGCCCTTTAATAAAATTTCTCAAGTTGTGGCGACCCCTAACAGTAAAATTATTTCCGTTGCGCCTTCATCGCTGTAATTTTGCTACTGTTATGAATGTAATTATGTTAAATTTGTAAGAATGAAAATACATCCTGCATATCAGATATTTATATTTCAAGCGTAGTGATTAATCCCCAAAACAATATGTAATATAATATTGTGAAAGATAAAAATAGTAAAGTTACGAGAATGTACTCATTATGATTAAGTTGACTGCCAACATCTATCGAATGACAATTATAGTACTAACTACCAGCGGAAAAAAGTTGTACAATTACAATTTTTTCAGATTAGAATAGACCAAAAAAAAATTCTGATGGTGTTATGCGACCCCTGGCAAATAGTCATTCGACCCCCCAAGGGGTTACGACCCACAGGTTGAGAACCGCTGTTGTAACTTCCATTAAGTTCTGCTGTGAGTACTTGCATATGTAACTGCCGTATTCTCATTGTACAAACACTTATTGGGTATTCAAAGACTTGTACCTCAGGAGGTTGTGCTGAAGCTAAAATACTAGATTTGAGTAGCAGCATAAATGCATATAATAAAGTGTAGTTCTTCAAAATAGTACACTGTAGTACACCAATATGCACATGGCAGTCCTTAAATATGTATTTAAGACTATTAGATTAGAGGAGTGATGTAGTTTTGATGCCACAGACAAGGATGACCATATCTTCCTTTACAATCTGTGGGGAAGGCTGTCTTTCTAGGGGATATACCCCTTTTCCTCTTACGCTCTCAAATATCCCTGAAGGAAGTTCCCAAATTTTAGTGTAAAACTCTGTAACCATCTCTCATTACCCTGATCCCTCCTGTAGTTCAGTATCGAAATCTGATAGAACAATGGAAACCTGGAGTTGTGGCCATGTAGAGTAGTTGTACCTGTTTAGCCATTTGAAATGTTAGGAGTTAATCCATAATCCTTAATCATTTCTTTTTTATTCAGTAACTGGTTAGCAATAAAATCAATGCAGCTTTCAAGACTTACTTTGGCGTTTCAGACTGCAACAGATTTTCTTCTCTCTATTCCCTTTCAGTTGTTAATACAGTAGAAGTCTTATATATAGGTCTCCTTCTCTACATTAGCCTATAAAGGCACTCCCAGCAGCATGACACAGATAGTAAGAAACCTCTTCCTCGTGGGCGTGGCCAAAGTTCACAGCTAATTTGCTGAAGATGGCAGCACTCATGAGATTAAAAAGGAAAACAGGCCCATGAAGCTGCAAAACCATTGCGCTTGGTATTCTTAGAAATGAGCAAAGAATAAATAGTATATGTTTTCACTTGTTGAGTCACTTTAACACGAGAAACAAAATATGGGACGATTTAACATGGGATGAAATACGCATGCTGCTTGCCAGTACTGTAACATAGACCAATTTATACCAATTTATATTGCTTAATTTAACCTTTAAACATCACATAATTTATCCAAGTCTAGATTTATAAATGCGTGTATTTACCTTGCAAATCTCATAACACACTTCAGTAACATTTGTCATTCAGTAGGTCACCACCCCATCTTGCAGTGACCATCAATTCTAATTAAATCATTATTACATGTACATTTAGTGCACATTCATTTGTCTATTTTAGTCGGTTACAAAAATAAAATAAGATCTCAAATCGTCTAATATTCAGCATTTTGTATGCTGCTGACACAAAATCAGATTTAAAATAAGAATATGTCAAGCTTAGACCCATATATAGTAATGTTACTCTCACGTCCCCTGGCAAATCTTCATATTTATATTTATCTTGTTCTATTTTAATGAAGTGCAGGTAACAAGTAGCTTGGGGAACATAAATATCAAAACAATGCAAAATAAAAATGCAATATGCAAAATTGTACAGGCAAATTAAAGGGGAAGATATGTTCTACGTATATTTAAAAAAACAAAACATATTTTTACCATTAACATGTTAAAAATGAGCATTATTAATAATAATTTTATTTGCATTAAAAAAGACTGAATAAATCTTTATTTTTTTTCGACATACATAGATAATTTGCAGCATTTGGGTACGAAATGCGTCTGCCAGCTCTGCTTTTACAAAATTCAAATTGCTTATCAGTCGCAATTCCGAACATAAAAAGTATTATGTATGTAGTAAAGTATTTATTGGGGTCAACTAAAATACACTCAACACAACATCATGGAATTATTTGTAAAAATAGTTAATCAGAGGCAGAATGTTCTAAAGAAATGCTGTTCGCGAGATATTAATCCATTGTCTAAAGAGGACTCTTCAGAATGTTTTGCTTTATATGAATGTTTAAACTATATTACTTCATTTTATTCTCCTCAATGGAACCGTCATATAAAATGTATGCTTGACATACTCCTAAGAAGTCCCATGAGTAACCGATTCTTCCTGTTTTCCCTCATAAGAGCTACGATGTTACATAGCCGTGATCTAAATTATGTCCACAGAGTAGGGAATTCAAAGCACAAGTAACTCATGCTGCTCAGAATGCCCTGGTCTGCTTGTTAGTAGCATGATGCACTGGTAGCGTGAAACCTCCATTTGTGCATGGTATAATGTCACAGCTGTGAACATGGCAGCTCTCATGAGGGAGAACAAGAATAAAAAGGGGGAGGCTCTAGAATGTAAGAATATGTTACCCTGGATGCCTTTTCGAAGTAAGTGAAATGTAAGTTTTACATCATAATTACACTGAAGAGGTGAATAATAGATAATGTTATTTTATACAATTTGATTAACAAGTTATTTTAAATGGGAAGGAGATAAGAAGTAGTTTACCTAACCCAGAAAGCAGGGGCGTAGGAGCCTAAATATATCTGGGGGGACAAAATGTAAAGAGACAAAAAACAGTGGCCTGAGGGGTGCTATTCAACTCTATTGGTCCAAGCTTTCATGGTAAAGACATACTGCTCCATAGCGCTGGTGCCCACTAGAGGCCAAAACTGGTAATGCATGATTAATTTTGTTATTTTTTTGTGTCCCCTATTCATACAATATGGGGGGATTTGTCGTCATCCCCCCATCTCACCCAGTTCCTACACCCCTGCCAGAAAGAAAAGTACCAAACACAGAACTTAAGTTTGAATATGCTACAGCAAAATATTTTCCCCTGGCAATCATCCAACAAAAAGTAAAAATATTCCACCTTAAAAAAAGAAAAGGGTTCTTCACAGTAAGGGTGGTTAATCTGTGGAATTCTCTACCAGAGGAGGTGGTGACAGCGGATTCAATAGATAACTTTAAAAGGGGACTGGATTTATTTCTAATTTAAAAAAGGAATTCAGGGTTATCATGGATAATTAGAGAGGCAGTATTGATCCAGGGAGAAGTCCGGTCGCCGGTGTCTGGGATCAGGAGGTATTTTTTTTTTTTTTTTTTTATACAACTAATTAATTAATAGTTAATCCGCATATTGCAGATCGGAGAAGATCTTGAAAGGTTGAACTTGATGGACTGTAGGTCTTTTTTCAACCTTAAATACTATGGGCCTCTATTATCGGCCGTAAAACGGCTGCAAGGCTGTGATTCCTTGCGGGGGTTCCGTTACCTTGCAATTCTATTAAACGGCCCGTAATCAGTAATCCAGATGAATAATCAGAGTATTGCAGTATATAGTGATACCCTTTTTATTGGACAAACATATTCATAGGTTTCATGACAAGCTTTCGAGAGCGTTCCTCTCTTTGTCGAGTATTGACTCTGACTCGACAAAGAGAGGAACGCTCTCGAAAGCTCGTCATGAAACCTATGAATATGTTTGTCCACTAAAAAAGGTATCACTATATACTGCAATACTCTGATTATATATATATATATATATATATAGTTAATTGATTGCAGAAGGTACAATGAGTGGCGAAAACGAAGGGTACCACATGATAAGGAGTTCCCATTAAGGGGTAATGTAAATTGCACTACGAGAGCCGAGCAAGCGTTGCGTGTCAAAGCAATTTTTGCACAGCAAAATATGTTGAATATCAAATTCGATGAGTTTTGAGGCACCCAAGTACCAAGGTACCAGTGTGTGTGTATATATATATATACTCTCCTTTCCTATTTTTTCTTTTTTTTTTTTCCATCTCTTTCTGTTTGCTGTTTTTAGTTCATACTTGTATCAGTATCGCTTTTTGACTTGATAAAGAGAGGCATTATCTCTCGAAAGCTCGTCGCTTTATTATGAATATGTTGGTCCAATAAAAAAGGTATCACTATTCACTGCAATACTCTGATTATTCAACTGGATTACTGGACATTCACAGCTACCTCACTCTTCATATATATATATATCCCAAAGAGTTCCCTTAAAAGCCTTGAAAACTAAACTATTATGGTGAACTTTTTCTACCCATTTACATATTCAAAGACTATACTTAAAAGAAACAGACAAACAAACAGAATCTGAGTGAAAACAACCAGATGGAAGTGAGATGAACATTTTAAACTTATGGAAAAAGTTTTAAAAGCATTTTTTTCTAATTTCTACAAAGAGAGAGGTAAGGGTGAAAGGTATTTCATGCCTTCTTTGTCAGAGAGGAAAGAATATTTATTTTAATCATCCAACTTTCTTCGTTATTATTTCATTTGCATTTTTATGTAAATGGTATTAAAAAATCTTGTAGAGCATTGCAGTTAGTTTGGGGTTTCAAATGCTGTAAGTATGACTTTTTCGGATGGTTAAACTAAGACTGTTATTTTAAAACTCACAGCAGCAGGTTAATTACTGTTGCTAATAATGTGTGGTCTGAATAATAATTTTGTGGTCTGAATAAACTATAATGTTCTTGTGCTACAATTTCATGCCACTTAGAGATAAGTGAGCAAGGTGATTTTCTGTATGTGTATTTTACAGACTTTAATCCTTTTTAACCTTTGATACAAAATGTATTTATGTTTACTTTTTGAAAAAATGAAGAAATAAGCATTAGACCAGAGGCCAAGCTAGTAAATAGAGTTATATTTTTACCTTTGACATGGTAAAACAGTGGTACCTTGGTTTACAACCTTAATCCGTTCCAGACGGCAAGTTTGAGTACCAAACTCCCATAAGGAGAATTGTAAATTGGTTTTAGCAAACGTGATGAGTACCAAAGGTAGCGTGGTGAGTACCAAGGTTTCTTGCTCATTCAGACAGGTTGAGTATCGAAAATGTTGAGTTCCAAGGAGTTTAAGAACCAACGTACCACTATATAAAATTACAAATATAAAAATTATTTAGCTAATAAATAGAAAGCTACTGGCACACACCTTTTTCAACCCACACACTAAATATGCCATGGTGGACAAAAAAAGTAATTAAAATATTAAAATATGCAGTAAAACAGAAAATGCACGCTGGCCTGGAGACCACGGAAAGTAAAAATGAGGCTCAAAAATGCCACCATTTTGTTTTTACTCTCTTTAAAGTACAACTGAACTCTGGGATTTTATGTCAGTCAATCAAAATCAATCTCTTCTATACCTTTTTACAAAATGTTTGTAAAATATATGAGATAGTATGTGCTTCATATTGCCACTCATATTGCTCAGTATAGGGGCTGCCATTTGCTCCTCACATTATCCCTCACTGATATCCTCCTCTACCTTGTTTGACTTGTGTTTGCAACTGAATATGCACAGATGATGTCACTGGGGGGAGCTATAGGCAGAACCATGCACATAGCTGAGCATGACCCACTTACAACATGCTTGAAGGAGCCTCTATATAGTTAGCTGTTTGTGCAATTCATTTCAGTAGCAAGGAAGGGGCACATTAGTGAATAAAGTGTAATAAATATTGCTGTACAGCACACACAACTCTTCCTTTAAGAAAAATAAGCTATACTCACAAATTTTATATGTATACATATAAATAACATACAATGTATATGTAATAAAAGCTTTGAACCCAGCCATCTATAAATATATTTGAATTATGTAAATATAATTAGATTTTATTATTGGCAGTTTTTTGTGTGCATTAGACTTTATTATGTTGTCATGTTGTAAGATGCGCCTGCACCCAGATGCATAATGCTCTTCAAATGGCTCCACCCACCAGTGATGTCACCTATGCATACACAGTTATAAGCATGAGCTAAACAAGATGAAAGAGGATATCAGTGAAGGAAAATGGGAGGGACAAAATACTATAAGGACCATATAATAATAGTAGTTCAGTCAGTCGGTCGTGTACGATTCGCTGTGACGTTATGGACCACAGTAAACCAGGAACATCTATCATTTTGTCTCCGGTTGTGCATATCCATAAGGTTTGCTTGGCAAAGATACAGGAGTGGGTTGCCAGTTCCTTCTCCAATGGACTGTGATTTGTCTGACCTCTCTCTGCACATCTTGGGTGACCCTACATGGTATAACTCTCAGCTTCACTGAGGTACACAAGCTCCTTCACCACGACGAGGTAGAGATCCAAAAGGGGATAGTGAGTCCTACAAGACTGGTTTAGCAATTTCTCAATTTTCAAGGTAAAATGCTTGAAATATTATTACTGGGCTATGTCTCAGGGATTGCACACACTGATATCCTCCTCTGTATGGCACAGTTAGAAACAAGTAAGCACATCAGACATGAAAATGATTGGCTGCATTCAGTCAAAGACACAGTTTCTGTCTTATACAATAAGGATCAAGAAGGTCAACTTATTTAATTTTTATCAAAACAGATTTTTAAAACGTCTGAATGATAATTCATATATTTACACAACACTGGTGGAAATTAATGAAAAATTAACTTATACCCAATCTACTGAGAAAAAAGGAATCTGCCATAAGCTTTGTTAAAGTACAATTATTTAGTGTTTATAAACCACAAGGCTCTATTATGGAATGGAATTTAGCTGCGATGATTACTAGCATTAATATGTCTTTTAACGGCTTTGTTGCAATTAAACACACAATAGATTCCAAAAGCTCAATTAAAATTGTAGTTTACTTATAAAAGAAATGACAGGTGGAAATTACCTAAAAAGACAAACAACAGCCTAATCCCTGATATTAATTTCGGAAATAATTACTGGCTGATCACAAAGACACTTGTTAAAATGTAAGTGGATTCCAAAATAAGCTTTTTTTTTTTTTTTAGAATAAAGGTTTCAGTTTGTTTTATCTATGAATGTGCAGATTTTCTTGGAGAAAAGCAATACTATAAAAAAAAGTATTTTGTACTCTTCCCAAAACTCAGGAATAAGTTTAACTACACATGGAATATAAACATGCATAGGTTTTATCCTGGCTAAATAAAAGCCAACATCCAATCCAGAATACAGTTGTGAATTTAAACCAGTGTAAGTTTTCTTCAGTTCTTTTCTTTACATAAATAATCATCTTAAATTGCTCACAACCTGCTCATATAATATAAACTTACAAGAGTAATAGTCAGGGCCACCAATATTTATATTTATATATATATATATATATATATATATATATATATATAGTAAATAAAAAGTACATCTGTGGTTACATTTGAATGTCTAAAGCAAGTTAAAAAAACTGCTTCCAGCTCAGAGTTCCGTGAAAAAAAGTTATTACACTGCATTCTGGGAAGTTGAGCTGAGACACACAAATATGCCCACAAATGTCTCGCTCTTTATTCTGTAGCCATTATAAAACATGGCTTCCTTTAAGCTTATGCATGCTGTATTACACAGCTTTAATGCAAAGCCAAGGTTGGAATAAACACAGGCTGAGTATCCAATCCATGTACAGCTGTTTCAAGCTTACTGGCTATCATCAGCATGGAGCGGGATCCCAGCCTGTGTTGTGAATCTTATGAGTAGGTAGTTCACCACAACAATCATTTATAATATGGTGGGCAAAAGAGCGATAGAAGCCCTCCACTGTACAGTAGTACAGTAAATAAAAAGTACATCTGTGTTCACATTTGAATGTCTAAAGCAAGTTAAAAACCTGCTTCCAGCTCAGAATTCCGAGAGAAACAGTTATTACACTGCATTCTGGTATATATATATATAGGCTGTTTCTAGGAACGTGGTCCCATCCTCCTTTGATGATAGGCATCTCTGTGCATAGTATAAATGCCTTCCAGCATTGGGTTCCCCTTCCAGTACAGACATTTTTACAAAAGCACCACGTCTCCCCCATGCGATGAGCCCCAATCACGCCACTGACCTTCTCTGGGTGAATGTATTCCAGATTCAATAATATTTTGGGCACAAAACACCTCTCGGGTTTCAATTCCACCACCACAAAGGGGAAGGTTTTGATTCCTGCGAATGTCCAGCTGGTCACCGGGAATAGGTAGTTGGCATTCTTTCCACTCAGACATCTTCCAGAAAAATCTTAAAAATGCAAGAAAAAATGTGCAAATGTTTAATTTAGCACACATATTTCCCTATGGAAATAATGTTTATCTGACAACAGTAACTCACTAGCTAAGGAGACAGACAAAAGATAATTTAGCTCAAATACAGAAAAAGTGTTGCAGAGAAAACCAAGACAACAAACTATTTTTTGTTGTTTATTTTAAACCAAAACTTGAAAATTGAATATTACACAATGGTGGTGAAGATGGTTGATTAATGATATAGATGGATGATGGATGGATGGCAAAGATAGGTGAATGATGAATGGATGATGAGGCATGTTGGATGAATGATGGCTGTTGATGATGTTTAAAAAATGATGAAGTGCATAACTAACAGAAAACAAATAAAGTACATTTTCTAGACAATTTTCTTTGCATCCCAATGTTTAAAACCAAAGCGCATCAGGTAATATTTTCCAAGTTAAGAAATATCAAGATTGCATCACTAAGGAAATCCAGGATACATTACTTCCTAAAAGTACTTATGATTAAATCTTAAATCTTTAGACATGTTTTTTTGTTTCATATGATTGTTTTAGATTACTTCATTAATATTATCCCCCTAACTGTAATTGTAATATAAAACGTACACTTCACTTACTTTTAAAAAACACCTAGAAAAACAGATTCTTACCTTCTGGAACCGTACACTTTTATCCATGACACAAGCTGCCATGTTTCACAGATGTGACCTAAGGTGTGTCCACAGGGGAGGGGCTTCACCCAACCAGTGTCTTGTAGTACTCAGGCACAGAATATGTTATTGCCTCCTCATTAGCAGCATCAGACACTTGTAGTGGGAAGACTCTTCCCTCTTGTGCACAGCCTTAGGTCAGAACTATAAAACATGAGAGAAAACGGGAAGACATGGGGAAGATGCAGAAGGCAAGGATCTATCATTTCTGGGCTTCTTAGATGTAAGTAAAGTGTAACATTTATATCCGCATTACATTAAAAGGGATACAATTATTTCAAACAAAATGTTTTTTTTGCTGCAAGAATAAATTAACACGTTGGCCTCAAATATGGCCTCTTACATTTAAAAGAACATATTTTAGACATATTTAAATTCATATGGCAAATGTTATCTCCAGACCAGCAGTTCTCAACACCCAGTCAGAGGATCGGTGCCAGTCCGTGTAACCTTATTTGCCTGTCCTCAGGGATGAAGAGAGTCTAACACTTTATACAAACCATCAACAATAGTCACAGCTACACATAGACTATGGAGGAACTTAAAAAGCAGTTAAACGGTGCTTTCTTCAAAAAGTTAGATGAAAATCCAGTAATGGAGTATCACACTGTTCGACATTCTGGGTCTCTCAATCAGCCCCTGTATGTACTGGGTGGTGACCAGAGCAACCTTTTTTTGGTCCCTAGACCAAAATAGGTTGATAACCATTGCTCTGTGGTGTAGAGAGGTCTACCACTCTAGTTCTGGCTTGGTTGGCAAGATGCTTTGAAAATGTAAGTTTATATTTCCTTAATTTCAATTTAAAACTAGCTAAACAATATCGGAATAAAAGTGCAACTGCATCACTGGATAGGGCTTATACAAACATTTGTATGGATTCAAAAGTCAGGTAAAGTTAATCCCTTTATTTTTTAATAGATTCTTGTGTTGCTTTAAAAGATCATTGAGGTCAGACATTCTCTGCTCCATCAGAAAGAAGGTCGATAAGCATGCGGAAAAAGTGTTTTCCTTTTGCAAAGTTACTAATAAATGTTGATATTTTAGGTCTGCTAATAATGAGCTGCATCTGCTAGTGGCATTATTCAGAACCACATGCTTGGTGAGGAATACAAATTATATAGTTGTTTTCATTCATTATTATTCAAATAAATAGAGACATTTGTGCAGTAACACACTTTCAAATGGAAGATTGTGAGAACCAAATAAACATTAATATACAAATGGAAATTGGATTTTAATCCCCAATCTCGTATATCATAGATAATTACTTGTATTACTTAGCCATCTCTCTGCTACACTGATTCTATTTTAGACATTGAATTCTATATGTACTCTGTACAATGCAATCACAGCCTCCATCCTCATTATCTATGCAGATTATTGTAGTAGGGCTTCAAGGTCTACACAATAACTTGCAATTCTTAACGAATTAAAAAAAACAGCTTTTCTACAACATCATCAGGCCTCTTTTGGATGGTGCAAAGCAGTTTTCGAAACGAATCATCTATTTATTTTTCATGTAAACAACTTTTTTCATGAATAAAGCATACATTTTGAATACATAACAGATAAATGCATCATTACAGATTCTATTTATTTAGTATCACTTTATGTTGAAAACATTCTTTCAATGTCCATTTGAATACAAATCTATGCATTAAGAGCCTGCTATTAAATGCCCAACTTAGTCAATAAAGAACCAAGCTTCCAGTCTAAGGTATGTAAGAATATCAAGTGTGAATCAATAAACAGAAACATAATATTGTTAATACTACTTATCTCACTAAATATATCACCCACAATACGTCATGAGAGCACAGTTCAATATATATATTCTAGTAGGAGATTCTAATGCTGCTGTGAAAGGTTCACCCTGGTTGAAGAGTTTAAATGATGCTCTGCCAGGAAGTCACATCCCAATACTTGAAAGGGAATAGTCTTCATTTCGAACCAGTGGGTCAGAGAGTATTGATTTACAACCCGTTGCTGCTCTGTTGAGAGTGACAATATGAACTCTATCAATTTAATGAACTAGTTTAGCTCCTTAAGGCAAAAGCATCAACAGCACCACAGGTGCACAGTAGGGAGGAACTAAGACATTTTGACAATAATAGCTCTGTGAACTCTCGCTCCTGTAAGAGCAACAACCCCAACTGAGTTTTATCTCCTCAGTCATTTAATTACTGACACTTTTCATAAAAGATGAATAAAGATTAATGTACATATATTTTTTTTCTATGAAAGATGTCACCAAATATTTAACTGAGGAGTTACCACACCATTGGAGGTGTCAGTGTTAGATTTTATCTTTAAAATTAATCGCTTACAGTGAAGAACATGAGACACTCCTGCCCCAGCTGTAAGCTAGCTGTAGAATTTTCTGTTTTTATTATGAGGTGAATTGAATTGGGGTACAAGAGCTTGATGGCTAGTCAGAATGACAATCATGGCTTTAATACAAAAGGAATGGATCATTTCCATACCCCAGGAAAAGTGTACTGTTCTAACTAACAAGATAACTAGTGTGGAGGGGTTGCCAAGTTGGTAGGGCATGTACCACCAGCACAAGGGATTGTGTGATGAACTTGCTCTTGTTGGTGTAAATGTCAAACTTGCAACATGGGAATCTATTCCTTAAAATATGAACCATTGTGGAATTATGGATAATATTAAGAGACTGGAAGAAACAATTGTTTACTGTATGTTCTTTGGTTCTGGGGATATGGATTCTATTTCTATCTTTGTTACATTTAGTGATTAATATATCTTCAGCACATACCAGTATTAGAATGACATGATTTACCTATCTATTTTTAATTATTCACAGCTTGTATATTGATCAACCCTGTTGTCTGAACTGCAATGTGTTAATAAAAAAAAAGTCCTCTTCTCATTAACATACATCAGATAATCATAGGTTTGTGATGTACAAGGAAGTGCAGAGAACACTGTTTTTTAACAGAGCGAGCCAAAGGTTTACCAAAGGACACCTAGGCCCTCATTCAATTGTGATTTGGCCAATTGAATAGTGCTCTAAATAAGCAGATAACATATTTTTTTTAAATAAGTTTTTAGTTAGTGAAAACCTTGCTTTTGGATAGATGTTTACTAAGTAAAAACTTCTTTAAAAAAATATGTTATGTGCTTATTTCGACCCCTATTCAATTGGCCAAATTGCAATTGAATGAGGGCCCTAGCCTTTGAGAAAGTTGCCCCAGAGCTACGAAACCGGTCGGCTTGGAGACGTTTTGGGAACGGTTTACGCGGGAATCGGTTGGAGTATCTGGTATACATATCGTATGGCCACATACTTGTTTTGTTGAAAGCTGCGAGGTTCCCGTATTAGGATGAACCCATACACAGAAACCGCAGCTTAGCTGCATTCCAGTAGGGGTAATCGCAACCTGTCGTCTTTTCCACTATTGATTTATTGAATTGGACTTATTCGATACAAGTGCTACATTCCTTCGCTAATTTGTTCCAATAATAGCCCGTTATTTACCTTTTTTATTTTCACTATTTGTCTTTACCCTCACTCCACATGGCCTTCTAATGATTTTATTTATATATGCGGACATCCATCTACTTATATCTACAGTACATGTGCATAACAAACTGGGTTTAAACTGCAATGTTAAAGAAAATTATATTATTGTTACTAGATGTTATGTTTGCAGTATTATAGTTCCACTCTAACTTTTCTGTATGTCTTAGACTTGTGCATATTTTGTGTTTAACCACTATATAATTTGCACTGTTCACTATACCACTTTCTTTATTGCGTAAGGATTTAGCTATCCAAGCATTCATTCTCACTTCCATAGTATTTAAATATCCAATCATTAATGTTCACTTGCATAGTTATGAAGTAGCACTGCGTACTAGGCAGGACGTTGTTTATTCACAGATACTTTATTATCTTGTACACACTGTTTAAATTCCACATCAATTTATATCTTAGCTTTAAGTGTTCTTTTAACACTTATTGCTAGCTAAACTTTATCTACACGATTTAACTCTTATGACTACCTTCTAGTATTTTGTGCCTGAATACTAAATATCCAGGGTTTAGCTAGACACTAGTCTGCTTACTCCTGCGATATATATATAATTATTATTGCCTGCAAACAACTTGATGCACATAATTTATAGACATTTACTAATTAGTATATGGCTCTGCCGTCACATATTCTGTTTTTAAATATACCTGTAGGTGACGTTTTTGGATTTTTATTAATTAAGAAATAATTCCCTTTACACATCTAAAAATGTCTATATTTAATAAGGTGTCAAGCACCAACTTGATTTATACTCTTTATAAGGAAAAAATAAATTTGCCTCAGATATATATATATATATATATATATATATATATATATACACACACTAATGACAGGGCAATAACATTTGAAGCCATGGGAATGCTGTTTGACACACAATGTAAAGCTTTTTGTACTTTGGCGCTCATTGCAAACCTCTCCTCACGTGTACTTTTGCTGAGGATGAGGAGGGAGGTTGAGGAGTGGGCTTGAGGAGGGTGATAAGGGAGGAGGGAAGAGACACAGGGAAGGGAGAGGTTGGAAGAGACACAGGGAAGGGAGAGGGGAGAAGAGACACAGGGAAGGGAGAGGGGAGAAGAGACACAGGGAAGGGAGAGGGGAGAAGAGACACGGAGAGGGGGGGAGGGACACATAGGGCACAAGAGGGACACAAGGGGCAGCACATTTCCCACCCTCGGCTTCTACTCGAGTCACTCATTTTACCCGGTATTTTGTGGTAAAATGGGTGCCTCGGCTTATACTCAGTTCGGCTTATACTCGAGTATATACCGTATATATTTATCTATATTTAGTTAACTAATAATGAATGAATTAGTTACTGAATAAATTAATATACTTTACCTATTTGTAATTAATATATCCAGTAATCAATAGCCTGAAGAGCTAACAACCAGTTTTTATTTTCTGGCAACATACAATGTACAGTTTGAGTGTCGGTGCCCTGATGATAAAGTGTAATGAATGTCCCAAGTGTGCAATAGAAACAGGTTGTGTGCGCAAGGGAAATCCGTTGGTTTAGTTGTGTAACGCGCCATTGTAGATTCGTAATGTTATTAATGTGTTACGAGGCTCCTGAGCATTTTCCATCATTTGTAATAGTGTATTTTGTAGTTCATACGTTCCTGTGTGCAAGTGCTACACGTTTAGCAGTGTTTTGCACGGTCCGGGGTCATGTAGTCTCAACTCATTTTTTTTGTCGGACATTTTTTTTCTTGCTTAGGCGATTTTCGACTGGCGAAACTTGTCCAAATCTACTTAAATTCGTGTTCCACCTCACTCCGAGACGTCCTGGCTTTTCCCCCGTGCTGTATGTGTGTGAGGAATTGACTCTGCTGGGTTTTGAACCCTGGTCCCCAGGCTGCTGAACCTCTTCCCTACCACTGCACCAGCCTGCCTTTGTGAATTTCCTTGAGATCTGATAAACCTTGACTCTGCTAGCAATAGTATAAGTGACTAGTCTCTTCAGCGGTGTCTGGTCAGGTGTCTGGTCCTTGGCCTATATAAGGCCCTTCCTGTCTATGTACCTTGCCAGATTATTGTGGTTCCTGTTCCCTTCCATAAAGCTTGTTCCTGTTTCACCTACAAGTTGCTGAATTGGATCATTGCTGACCTAGGCTGCTGGTCTACAAAACCTTGTGATTCCTATATCATTACAATGTGATGTTTTTGTTGTATTTTTATTATTTTTTTATTTTTTGTGTGCTTTTTGTTTTTTTGTGGTTCGCCTTTTTTCGTATTTTTCTTATCTCTTTTTTTTTTTTACTGTGTAATAGTGTATTTTGTAGTTCGTACGTTCCAGTGTGAAAGTGCTACGCGGTTGGCAGTGTTTTGCATGGTCTGGGGTCGTGTAGCCCGGTTTAATTATTTATTTTTTTGGGCGGCTTTGTTTTTTCTCGCTTTGGCGATTTTCGAGTGCCTAAACTCAAAGTCACCTTAAATTCGCATTCCACCTCACTCCCGGAAGTCCTGGCTGTTCCCCCATGCTGTGTGTGATGCTTTTGTTGCATTTTTTTTGTGTATTTAGTGTGTTTTTATTGTATTTCTCTTTGCGCGGTCCGCTCGTTAGAAAAAATATGAGGTTATCTCATTTTTTTTTTCAAAGTTCCACATTTTGTAATTTTTGTTTTTCTAAGTCCCGCGTTTGTCAACTGCTTTCAGGCTGGGGATCCCGCGTTTACTAAGTGTTTGGTGTCTAAGTATTGCGTGTTTCATTGCCTGCACTGCTCGACCTTGTTTTGCAAGGCGAGCAGGCAATGAGCGCCTTTGTCACTCATCGCCTTTGTGCTGCGAGTTTTAGTGCTTTAACGACTCGCCTCATTATGCAAGGCTCGAGGGCAATGAGCTGCGAGTTAATGGCTCGCCTCGCAGGTCGATGACCGCCTTCGGCGCTAATCACCTAAGTGCTCCGCCTTAACGGCAAAGCGTGACGACGTCTCGTAGTTTGACAACTATTATATGTGAAAATACTTCAGGTTCTGAAAGTGTCAATATTTCACATCCATGAATCCTTGCTCTTGAAACCCTGACACCCCAAGGAATCAACTAGATTTCCAAATCATTCAAATGAATGCAAAACAAAATGCATCCTCAATGTTTCTTTATACCTTGCCAGATTATTGTGGTTCCTGTTCCCTTCCATAAAGCTTGTTCCTGTTTCACCTACAAGTTGCTGAATTGGATCATTGCTGACCTAGGCTGCTGGTCTACAAAACCTTGTGATTCCTATATCATTACAATGTGATGTTTTTGTTGTATTTTTATTATTTTTTTATTTTTTGTGTGCTTTTTGTTTTTTTGTGGTTCGCCTTTTTTCGTATTTTTCTTATCTCTTTTTTTTTTTTACTGTGTAATAGTGTATTTTGTAGTTCGTACGTTCCAGTGTGAAAGTGCTACGCGGTTGGCAGTGTTTTGCATGGTCTGGGGTCGTGTAGACCGGTTTAATTATTTATTTTTTTGGGCGGCTTTGTTTTTTCTCGCTTTGGCGATTTTCGAGTGCCTAAACTCAAAGTCACCTTAAATTTGCATTCCACCTCACTCCCGGAAGTCCTGGCTGTTCCCCCATGCTGTGTGTGATGCTTTTGTTGCATTTTTTTTGTGTATTTAGTGTGTTTTTATTGTATTTCTCTTTGTGCGGTCCGCTCGTTAGAAAAAATATGAGGTTATCTCATTTTTTTTTTCAAAGTTCCACATTTTGTAATTTTTGTTTTTCTAAGTCCCGCGTTTGTCAACTGCTTTCAGGCTGGGGATCCCGCGTTTACTAAGTGTTTGGTGTCTAAGTATTGCGTGTTTCATTGCCTGCACTGCTCGACCTTGTTTTGCAAGGCGAGCAGGCAATGAGCACCTTTGTCACTCATCGCCTTTGTGCTGCGAGTTTTAGTGCTTTAACGACTCGCCTCATTATGCAAGGCTCGAGGGCAATGAGCTGCGAGTTAATGGCTCGCCTCGCAGGTCGATGACCGCCTTCGGCGCTAATCACCTAAGTGCTCCGCCTTAACGGCAAAGCGTGACGACGTCTCGTAGTTTGACAACTATTATATGTGAAAATACTTCAGGTTCTGAAAGTGTCAATATTTCACATCCATGAATCCTTGCTCTTGAAACCCTGACACCCCAAGGAATCAACTAGATTTCCAAATCATTCAAATGAATGCAAAACAAAATGCATCCTCAATGTTTCTTCATACTTAATAAAGTGTGTTGTTCAGGCACAAACATATTTTATAATAGGTGCCACCATAATCAGCTTTCAATATGCAAAAACATGTGCTGCTCCGTTCTGTCTAATTATTAGGAAATACAACTTGTTGACTTGTATATTTTATAACAATGTTTTATAACATTCAGGACTTGATTGCATGGCTCCTGTAGGACATTTTGTAAGTAAATAACTCACATAAGCCCTAAAACAGCTATTACGTGCTGCCCTGCTCTATGTGTGGTTTTAGTGCTACATGTTCTCAAACCCTTACTAAACTCAACCTCTAGTAGGAGAAGCTAAACCCAGTAGCAAAAAAATCAGTCTAAAGAAGCATTTTACTGGACTCTAATAAATTAAAAAGTATGCCTATACATGACAAAGCACAAAAGAAGCCTTTTTCTAATGGTTGACCAAGCCCGCTTTACGAAACCACGCAAAAAACGGCCGAAACCAGCACACATGAAAACATGAAAAACACAATAAATACACACAACAAATGCATAAAAAGCTTACCTACAGCAAGGGGGGGCACCCAGGATCGCGAAAACTGAAGTTAAACCTCAATTTAACTCCAAATAAGAGTTTAGACACCCAAAAATCCCTTAAGCGACAGAAAAAATGGCCGCCGAAAAAAAAAAAACGAGGATAGAGCACTCTAAACACGCAAAACATCAAACACCTATGGATTTTCCGAAAAAGACGTACGAGATCCGAAAACAAGGACGCAACCTGCGCGACCCCAAAAACATTACAAACACAATAAATACACACAACAAAAACATAAAAAGCTTACCCACAGCAAGGGGGGGGGGGGGGGGCACCCAAGACCTCTGCAAGTGAAGTTACACCTCGATTTAAGTCCAAATTTCGGAGTTTAGACACTCGAAAATAACCTAAGCGAGAGAAAAATGGCAGCCGAACAAAACGAAAACGAGGCTAAAGGACCCTAAACACGCAAAACACCACCAAACACCTACGGATTTTCTGAAAAAGTCGGACAACATACGAAAAGGAGGACGCAAAATCAGCCACAGCCGCGTACCACACATTAGGTGCCATTTTAGAACAATAACTTACACACTATTACACTGCACACATTCATCACGCTTACACAGCAGCTCCACAGCACTGATGCTGCAGCAACATCAAAACAGATTGCCAGCTCTTCAACAGAATGCTTCCTGCATATATTACTTCACAATAGGTAAAGTATATTAATTTCTTATTTTATTAATTATTCATTGCCATACCAAAAAAAAAAAAAAAACGCTGCTCATAGCACACAAACAACCAAGAGCCTCGCAATGAGCGCCGAAGGATCTTAAAACACCAACAAAATTAATTTTGCACGCAAACAACATTACCTGCCTTACAATCTTATTACTGTCATTTTTTGACGGGCAAGTTGCTAGTATATAAGAATAGCAACACTGGTTTACTATGTTTCTGTACCAAACTATATCTGCTGCCTTTTATAATTTTTTGGGGTCTTGATTCCACAATTTAATAAAGGAAGGCTTGTCCCATTTTTGTGTTAAAGGTCATTTTTAGATCAATAATAAGCAACTGTTATTTTCTCTAGAAATACTTTGATTGTTGTTGGCAAAACTTCTTACTTCTTCCTGACAGAAAGAAGGATGAAACACATGACCTAACTTTACTTTTGTGCTTGTACTGTTGTGGAAATGTGCTGTTAAAGTCACAGTAAACTTTAGTGGTAAAAAATGATTGGGTCGCGGGTATATTAATTTACCTGGTAAGTTTTGCTATGTGTGTGAACAGTATATTATAAAATCTCAGAGTCGTTCTTTAAAACAAGACTGTGAGGCTTTCCTACTACTTGTATTTTGGCGGTCATGTTGGTGATCGAGAAGTACATTGTTTAGATTGAACCAACCAGTCACTTAGTTGATTACGATTTTTGTTAAGTAACTAAAAGTTCCTCTAGAAAACTGGGAAGACATAGATTCATATTCATCAGAGACAGATGTTGACCCATACAAAACACCTGAAATTGTTCCAGACCCTACAAACCTGAAACATGACAATTTAAGTGGGCCTCACTTGATACAGAAAAATTTACTTAACATACTTTGTACGAGATATGGTCCTTTCAAAAAGAACAAGTCGAGTGGAATTTTCTGGTACAAACTTTTTTCATGTTACGTGACTATAAACTCAAAGAAGGTATCTTTGTTGTTACGCAGATTAGGAAAGTACTGAATGATACGGACTTAAATTAAATCCGAAGGTGCTTTCTGCATGGAAATCATGTCTGTGGTCAATGTTTTCTGAGGAACCATAAAGAAGAAAACTACCATCAGCTTTTTCAAGATTTTCTCCATAACTATCAAAATCTTGGCTGCAGGATCTCTTTAAAAAAATGTTTTCTTTGCATTCGCATCTTAAATTTCCTTTCCCTAGAACATGGGAGTAGCCAGTGATGAGCAGAAGGATATCCGATTCATGGAGAAGAGATACCAAGGAAGATGGGACCCATGATGGGCAACTATGATTGGTTTTGGCAGAGTGGAAGACAACTCAACCAAATAAAGTAAAAAATGAACAGCTTGCTAGTACAAGCAAAGATTTACTAATTTTTTTTTTTTGTATTACTATTGAAACTGTATAATAGTTTTAATAGTTAACTAGTACAGTAGTTCACTTTGAAATAGTCTGTAAACACGATGTTTGTAAAAAAAACTCTGAACATTATTCATACAAGTAATCGAATAAAGAATATAATACAAAAATAGTGCATATTGGCCATATTTGAAATCAGAAGTGAAAAGAAGCCTAGTTGACAAATATTATAAGAAAAAGTTTTACATTTTGTTTGGCTTTGTAACTTATTTAAAGATTTTCTCACAGATGGGACTCAAAACACTTAGAAAGAGAGAGAAAAACAAGAGTGCTATATTAGTTGAAGGCCTTGGTGAACAGAATAATCTACAATATCTTCAATCTCTTTCTGACAAGATTATGGAGAGTCCAAGAATTGCTTTGCTACATATATAAAAATAAAGATCATATATATGCTGTCTAGTTTAGATAAACAACAATCCACAGCCTTGATCCACACCAGCCCTGGACTGAAGGATAGCCATCTGGCTGTGTCTTATGTGACTCCTAGGGGTCAGTTATCTCCCTAATCTGGTTAATAAGGAACTAGTCCAGTACTAGGAAATATTACAATATTTCCCTTGCAATTGCTACTCCATCCCCCCCCCCCCCCCCTCAGAAAGCACAATATAGGCATACATCCCATTACACCTACCATGTTCTTACTCACACCCCAACTATAAACATGGGTACCATAGTATGGACCTAGTGGTACCTAGGCTATTTCCACTATCCTATGCTTTAAACAGGCATAACAAGGTATAACACACAATGTCCCAATGTCCCCAATGTTAACCCATATCTCAGTGGGCCCCTTTCCCCTGGGACAATACGCCTAGCCTATAAGGCTGAGGGCATCAGTCTGTAAGGTATTGCACAGCTTGTACCTTGGCATGCTACAGGCATGACACCCATATATACATTCTAATTATGCATATAGTGGGTGAGTGACAGGGAGTGGGTGAAAAGCAAATAGTTTATCTATTAGGACTAAGGGAAGTTTGGGGCTTTTTCTGTCTGTCACTCTCTGGCATAAACTTCTCCTTTTGTAATTTCTCTGTGATTATTCACTAAATCAATCTACACTACAAATTCTTCCTAAATAGAAGGACAAGAGGGATTATTCTAAACAAATTGGGGAGCATTCCGATCTAGTAAGGGTTTCCCTGCTAACTTCATATAGACATACCACTCTATTACATTTATAACAGAATTGAAATACTTCAGATATAATCTATTACATCTGATAAGGTGGGTACAACCTGAAATAAGGTTTTGGGGGTCATGGTCCGAACATGGGTGCAAATCAGTTATTGTTTTACTACTACTTGAGTCCATTCTATCAAAATCAGATTGATTGCTTTGATAAACTAAATGTAATTAATTCTGTTATAATACCCCTTGTTAAATAATCCAATACTAAATATAAAATGTATTATTATAAAAAAAATTATAACCCAAGTAGTTTTATTTACTACTAGATATTCCTATATTCAGGTTACCTTATAGGTTGTTATACCTGGTTTTGCTTGTAACTGTTTCCATAGAGTAACATACCATATCACTGAATATTAATGCCCAATATGTTTCCGTGGATTGGATATCTGATTTTTCCATGATGTGATAAAATTGTTTCTTTATAACATAAGTAGTCTTCTATTAATGCTGTGCATTTTGAGATGTTAATTGCTGATCTATGGACGTGCCTTATCTCTGAATGTAAATACCAAATATATTCTGTGAGATCGACATCTAATTGTTATCCCAGTTTGATAAGATGTTGTACTCTTTTTGCTAATTGCCATCTTGTTCTAACTGAATCTAAAATGTTTTTAAATTGTTTGTTGTAAAATCACTTCAAATGATTGTGTATAGGGTTCCCTGATTTTATCTTGTGATCTATCTGAAATCACGTGAAAACCATCTATATTCATACATCCAATTGTTATTTCTTGGTTTTGCTATTGTTTCAATAAACACTATTCTGCATAAAGTGTTTACTTGTCTATAAATTGATGATTGGACTCAATAAAATACATTATTCTATACATATATAGTAATCTTCATTTCATATCCAAATTGCATGGCATCAATGTGGAAAGCATGATCTTTGAAATGCATTACATAAATTCTTACATAAATACGGTGGCCCTTTAAGTATACTAGAGCAAATGTGCTGTGATAATGCATTAGATATTTTACCTGTCAATAGTAAATATTGTATATAAAAGATTTAAAAAATCCAAAATAGAGGCGCTTAGTGAGAGAACAAACTAATCTTAACAGGTTAGTACTATGGACATGAGCAACCTCTTTTAGCCACTTGTGCCCTTCACATGGAGAAATGTCCTGTAGTATATCAGTCTGGTCTCAGCCAGTAGAGTATTCCAGCCCTGAAATACTAGGTAATTCTACCCTCAACAGTGAATCCCTTCATTGGGCCTCATCAGTGAAGTGTAGATAAACTCCCTAAGGCACAGTGAGCAAGGAGTCCATGTCTGGAGTCCCTGATCACCCTTAGGGAGACTAAGCCCCAAGGGTCATTAGAACAAAAAACAAACAAAATAGAAGCCCTCAGTCAGAGAACAAACCTTAAAAGGGTTGGTTCCATGGACATGACAACCCACTCTGAGAGAAACCCATTTTAGTCACTCGTGCCCTTCACAGCTACAATCCACTAAAGATGACCAATCAAGGTCGAAACATATATCTGGGGTTTGCGGTCTCTCCTGTTCAGAATAGAATTGCCTGGTATTTTGGGGCTGGATCACTCTATTGGGTGATACCATACTGATATACTACAGGATACTTCTCCCTATGAAAGGCACAAGTGGCTAAAAGAGCTCTCAGAGTAGGTTATCATGTCCAGAGAACTAACCTATTAAGCTTAGTTTGTTCTCTCACGGAGCACCTCTATTTATTTTATTTTATTTTAAATCCTTAATATACAATATTTATTTTTGACAGGTTAAATAATTGGTATTTTGTTTTTTTATGTATATATGATATCAGTAGTAATTTAATAAACATAATGAGAAGGATATAAAAGTTTACAAGTACGTCTTAATTGCTGCAAATTGATTCTAATATATGTGGAAAAATGCTGAAGACTTCATTGAGAAGAGTTGTGAATTTGTTATTTTAACACTCTCTTATAAAGTAAATTCATGTGTTGATTAGATGCAAACATAATGGGCTGTGAATAGTTAGTTAATCCCAGGGTTATCAGATTTTATGACTTGTTTAGTTAATCTAAATCTAAGTGTAAGTAGTGTACTGATCAGTGAATGCCCGGATTGAGGTAAATCCTTTGTATGTGGCAATATTGGTCCAATGATGGGTTTGTAGCAAAACATTCTTGGAGGAATTTTTTAATTTAACTGTTTCAAAGTGATAAAAAATGGATTATTCCATTTAATTAGAGCTTCTAATGATTGGGTGCAATGATTAAACTAAGCCTCAGCTATCTGTGAATGCATGAAGTCAGAGCCTCACACCATAACTTATATCTTTCGAGCAAAAATCTAGCGTTTATGTAGTTATTTATTTAAGCTTTTAAAGAGGTGCATATCGGGCGATTTGACCTTTAATCCGCCCTGGGCTATCCAGATTTGTGTTAAACCCCTCTGCACATAAGTTTATGTGTGTTTAAGTATATTTATGGTTTGTCAGAAAAATTCTAGTACACTTACAAACAGAAAAAAAAAGCTAAATATAGACATTTCTGTGCGTATACAAACACATTCAAAGTACTGCACTGTATCTTCAGGCAGCCTGCTGCCCCCTGAAATTGTGCTGCCCTAGGCAGAAACACACCCTGTCTTTAAGCCCAAACTGACATTATAAGCCTGACACTGCTAGTTCACAACAGACAGGACTGTACCAGTTTCTTGATTACAAGAATAAGCCTTGAGTACAGATGAAGAGTTAAGATTTCAATACCTGAAAGGACCACTGTGGTCAAACACTCTTTTGAAGAGCTACACTTGAACAAAGGCAACATCTTATGCAATGTTATAAAATAACACAGTCTCTAATTTATTACTTGTAAATGCACGTATGCTGCTGTATTTCCAGTGATCTACGTCTTATGGAGGAAGAACGCTTTGAATACACAGGAAGTCGGTATCTGCACAAAATAAATAATAATTGTATATAAAAGTGAACAAAACAAAAGCTTTAGCTTCCATGTAAATCAAATGCTCTAAGCTAGGGCACTGCCGTAAATCAGCTGCAGGAGCTTTTTTTCCCTAAATTCTACACTAATATAAATCTTTTGCTCCCCAGGTTAGTGCACAGCCGTAATGCCTGCTTTAGCCACAAAAGATTTCTATGTAGGGAGGAGCCAAACCAAGCTTTACGGATGAGACAGAGCCCTAGGAGCCATTAGGAAATAGGAACGTTATGAATATTATAAAGAGTGGAAAGTGCTGTAACTGCTGCGGCAAGGACGCATTATATATATATACACACTTTTTATTATTATTTTTATTTATTTAATCATATATTTTGATATTAAAAAGATGTAACAATTGTATTTATAGCTTCGATAGAATAAATGCGTTTATTTTATGTTTAAGTATTATATATTTATAGACAATGCATTAGGAAATGTGGTTTTGTACCCCTTTAGTACTGGGTTACTGGGTTGTGTGTTACCCTGGATGTTGTATAATACAATGGGCATAATAATAACATATCATATTTTTTAATTACACATATGTTGATATCAGACTGTTGATTGTCAAATAATGTTGAAATATCATTTTTTTTGTGCTATACTGTCACTTTTACTGCTGCAGTGGGATTCAGCAAAGGTTGTCTTTAGGACATGTAATATTTTCTTCATTATTTGGTAGTTACGGCACTGCCCTAGTATGTAAATGGTCCCAAAATTATTATTAGCATAGGGTTTGAGTGTCAAAGTCTAACTAAATAACTCATAATTTACTGTCAGTGCAAAACTCAATGGAGATTTTTGCTTTGCTTTTTGGCTTTTTCGTGAAGTTCACTTGTAGCAGTGACTCATAGCAGATCTCTTGCAATGTTTTAAGGATGGGGGATTTACATAGCTAGGTAGGATTTACTGTGCTGCTATGGCACTCATTATTGCTGAGATTAGCATAGGGCCCACTGTTTGCTTTTTACTTTCTAAACACCTGTTCCCATTATCAAGTTTTCTTTTTCAAAATACCATATAGAAAAACAACTTTAAAATGTGAAGGGGTCAGTTCCCTCATTTTTTATGATATTAGTGATAGAAAAAGGAAGACTTTCCCAATGAGATTTACATTAGGATCTCTTGCACACTAAGAAAATCCATTCAGAACCTCTACAAATTTAAACTACAATGATATTCCTACGCCCCCCCCCCCCCCCCCATATCCTTTTAGGCATCTTATATTAGTTTATGTTTTTTATAACCCATTTGCAGAAGGCTATATATTGTTTAAAAAAAACTGTGTTCCAGCATACTTAGAAATCTAATTGCAAAAAATATGCAATAATTATGATCATATGACAATACTGCAAATTAGCAACATAGACTTAAATAAAAATGAATAAAACATTTGAGTACATTTATATTTACTTGAATATCCTACTGTTCTTTAAAGGACCACTGTAAGAGGAAAAAATATGTTTGAAGAACAAAATTAAGCATGGAAAAATTCATAAAGCTAGCTAGAAAAAACTCCCTCCCCTACTCCTGACTAGTAAGGCCAGAAATAAATTAGATTTACATTTTAGAGATTTTTTTTCTTAAACCGTTATATAAAATGTATTTTTTTTCTGCTACACTTATTCATCTTAACCTTCTGTTCCTGTTTATCTCTATTTAGTATTATTAATTCCCACTTCTCTTTCTGTCCCGAGTACTATATTTTTACAATGGCAGAGAGGAAAAATCCATCTTAATGTTGAAGTTTTTCAGTAGTTAAGATATTAATATGACTAATATGTACAACTTCATATCAAAAAGAGCTCATAAAAATATGTTATCAGGGCTTGCAACACTAAGATATGCAGCTAAATGCAAGAAGTATGGGCAATAAATGTAATCTGTGAGAAGACAATAAGAAAAACAGCCCAGACCACCCATATCACAGCAGTTAACTCCTACAAGCAAGGTACCTCCACTGTATTCTTCACAACTGCCGTTATCTCTTCTTCATCATAATCATATAGATTATTACAGTAATTTATGTGATATTATATTTAAGCACATAGTTTTTTCTTGTTGTTTATGAAATTTAATGCTTATTCTGATTTATAGTATTTATGTGATTTTCATGCTTTGATTACTTTGGTCAATTTCTTACCTCTCCCTACCTAATTAACACATGTTTTGCTATTCCAGTTGTCTGTGACCCTGCAGCTTTGCTCAGCAAACTTACAAACAGCCCAGACCAGCAATCCCCTCCCTGCCCCTCTCCCACCCGCCCCTGATTATTTTTAACTTCATTGATACACTCAAATTATTAATTACTTGCATCTCATCAATTACTTATTCATCTTGATTACGCTCTTGGCCACTATGTTCCCTTTCACTTTCTTCTTTACCTTAAGCGTGACTATTCTCCTCATTTTCTCCAGCACTTCAACATTTCTCCTTTCCTGCTTTCCTTCCCTCTGCTCCCACAAGCTCCCCTCCTTCCTCCAATCACTATTTCATTCATGTCCTAAAGCTCATAAGCAGAAATGTTTCTGCAAGTCCCACTCTCATCTCCTATCCTTGCTTATTTTTCTGTCTCCTGGAGATACATCTTCTAACCCTGACCCCTCACTCTCATTTGCTATGCTCAGCCCCCCAGGGCTGCTTACTCTGTCCATACTCCTTGTGTTTGAAATTTGACATCTAAAAATGTACCCCCCCACCAATATGTAAAGCTAACCTCTGACTTTCCACTTGCAGGCTATATTATGTGACCACTTGGGACAGATAACATAATACATACTAGTCACCTCAAAACTACTCTCTATGAGACCCCTTCCATCTACTTTTCCAAGTTTACACACTTTCCCACCTAAGCAAACTTTCACCTTCTCCTGGCCCTTGCTATTCCTTATCTGCTCTTCCCCATGTTTCTACCTCTTCCATTCTCTTTAGATTGTTAGTAGCATTTTTCCCATCTTATAGGGTGCTTTAAGAAAAAGCACATTCTAGAAAGATTATAAGCTCAAAACAGGGCCCTCCATTTTCTTCAGCTGTTTACACACTTTCCCACCTAAGCAAAACTTTCACCTTCTCCTGGCCCTTGCTATTCCTTATCTGCTCTTCCCCATGTTTCTGCCTCTTCCATTCTCTTTAGATTGTTAGTAGCATTTTTCCCATCTTATAGGGTGCTTTAAGAAAAAGCACATTCTAGAAAGATTATAAGCTCAAAACAGGGCCCTCCATTTTCTTCAGCTGTTAATATTGTATTTTCCCTAATTCTCTTCTCCTGTACAGCGCTATGGTATATGTTGTTGAGTTACAAATTAAAGTTATTAATAACCATACTGTTTATCTCATTTCCATTGTGACTCGGGTAAGTCAGATAAGTTCCCTAACCGTAATAAATTATCCTTAAGAAATGTCCATAGACCTTAACTAAAGGATCACTGTAGTCATATTTTTAAAAGTTACTACTTTGATAGCCCCTTCTGGGTCGCTACCTTGTCGTGGTGAAGGGGCTTATGTTCCCCAATGAAGCTGTGAGCTATACCATGTAGGGTCACTCAAGAAGGACAGGTTATAGCAGGGAGGTGGGACAAATCGCAGTCAACTGGAGAAAGACTGGCGATCCACTCCGCTATCTTTGCCATGAAAACCTTATGGATAAGAACATTTAGACACAAGATGTATTTTTTATATGCAACTGTAATTTCTCACTTTGTTTTCAGCAAATAATCTTTGCGAGATGGGAGGTGACTGAACTGTAAAATAACTTGTCTGCACAAGGAGAATGTGACATCTACAACTACCAGTCCTCCCAGCAAGCATAAAAGAAAACACATTTTACACAGACACACACACCTTAAAAGCAACAGGCAATAAGACAAAAAGTAAAGAATAACTACATTTCACATTTGCAAAATGTATGGTTTGTGTTGGTTTATTTATTTATGTTTTGCTTTCTAAAACATTGCTCATTATGTTTAATTATTGAAAAGATCATATAGAAACATTTTGTGCATTGTGGTCCTTTAATGTGTTAAAATCAAGTAACAGTAAATTAACTTATCGACCACTGAGACTCCTAACAATTTCTGTAAAGCTATTTACCGAGACAACTCCTACTATGCAATAACAGGATAAAAGGGACATTGCAAACAAATCTTTTTATGCATTTAAAAGAGCATATTTTAAACAATGCCAAAGTTGCATGAAAGAAAAAACCTAAATAAACTTCATTTAAATTAAGAGGAAATGCACAGAGCATACATAGGGCCCTATTCTACTGACCAGATAGTAAATTTATACACACTCAAAACCACTCTTAAAAATGCCACTTATTCTACTAGCTACTCACAATCTGATTACTAGTTAGCCGCCTACAATGACTACAAACCAGCAAAAGCTGCAAATTTGGCCTTAGAACTCCATTGGTTTTAGCACAGCACTATATATTTAAAGTTACACAAAATAAATATTCTATTATACAATTTGACCTGCAACTGAAAAAAGTATCACGTTTCTGTCAAAAATATTACGAGTACTAAATTGGACTCACAAGGGTTTTTGCAAACACTTATTACAGCTGTAGTAGCAATTAAACACACAATACTGTACTATAAAAGCATGGGAAAGACATTAGAATTATTTGATGAACAGTCTCAAATCCACAAATATGCAATTAAAAAATATTATTTGTCTCTACTATTTATGTGTTATTTCGATCCCAGGACTCAAGTGATTAAGACATGAAACTCCTCAAGGACTTAAACAGATGATCCAATGCATTTTATAGATTGCTTGATTGCCAGCCTGATCAGCAAATATTGCTTATTGGCATTAATTTAATTCTTGGCTTCCAATTGCAGATTACGTCTAACTTTTTTCTTTTGGCTGTGTCTAAAAAGGAAACATAGGTCTTGGCTAAATATTGTTATGTTGATCACGCCCCCAGAAATCCTACTTTAAAAGGCAACGTTGGGCGGCTTAAATTGCCGCTTGAGTCAATAGAATACATCTAGAGCAAAGTAACACCCGCAGCCAAGATTATGGGTTAGAGTCGCTTATGGGCTTTTAATAGAATAAGGCCCTTAGTCTGTAGAGTATGACTTTTATTCCATGTCCCTTTAATTACTTGTTACCAACCAAACTCAAAATCCTGATATGTAAAATGATATTTCAAGGGAGTTATTTCTTAACCAGTTAGACTAGTCACTATTAGTAATAACTAAATGTGAAAAACTTTTCACAATAATAGGCTAACGTGTTACCTGTTCATAGCACATTAGCACACTTCTAGTTTATACATATCTATTATTTCATTGCACAGTGTACAGTTTGTATTAAAGGTCGTGGAACAGGAACATGTTAATATGTAGAGAGTGGTTATATTTAATATCAGTTTATAATGCTAACGTTAATGTGAAACTCAACCCAAATACGATAACAATCCTGTAGGTAGAAGTAATTAGACTCAATATTACAGCCGGCTCCTTCAGTGATACAGTATGGGAATAACTGATGAGGCTTTCTGTAGTTCTTTAGATAATAAAGGAAGGAAAATGATGACATTAAGGACCTTGAGCTACTAAAGATGTTCACACTTCATTATTTGTACTGTAGAAAGCGGCTGGAGCTCTCTGTGGTTGGTATATAAATACAGAAACATTACAGCTTATTATAAAAATATCATTAGGAATACTGTAGATGGAGGTGGCTTGTGATCCCAGTTTCCACATTAAACGTGAACCAAATGATTAGCAGTATATCCATGCAGTAAACGGGCTGAGAAGATGTGTAGCCAACTCATTGCTGGATATATAAATGCAGAGATGTAACCTATAAACTGTACAACTCAATTGAAAAACAAACTGAAATCTTTTAGGTAGAGGGAAGAAAAAATATAAAAATAAAATAATATTTGCGAAGTCCGCACTCGCTTTGCGAAGTCCGCATTAGCGGCCTGCAATGAGCCTTTGGCTCATTGCAGTTCATGTCCTCATCCGCAAATGCGGCCCCCTTCGGGTCATTGCAGCCGATGTTGGAGCCTTCACCTCTGCATTTGCGGCCAGAACTGCGTTCCTCACTTTGGGACGACTCGCAGTTTGACAACTATTATATGTGATTGTGAAAATTCCATTCACATATCCTGGTATGTATTTTTCCCATGATGCATCAAAAGCAAAAGGTACAGTATTTCCTGCTAGTTACAAGATTTTTTAAAAATGTTCACATTGCTTTATATTTTCTTCTGTTTTTTTAAAGCTTTTTGCTAATTCATTGAAGAAGAGGGCAGTGGGCGAGGGCCTCAGTTGCTGGCATAGAGCGCAGAAGGCGCTCAATGCCAGCAACTGTGACCCTCACAAACTTTACGTCGCAACGCAAACAACATACGACACACGTTCACACACATTACGGCCTCGCAACACTCGGACGCAACTCGCGAACATTACAAAATGTAAAACACAATACATACACACAGCACATACATAAAAAACTTACCTACACCAAGAGGGAGCACCCAGGACCTCAAAAAAACAACTTACACCTTCATTTATCTCAAAATAAAAGAGTTAACACAATAACAAATTTGATAAGCGACAGAAAAAATGGCCGCCGAGCAAAACGAAAACAAGGCTACACACGCAAACACCATACGAGAGACGTTAGCACACATTACGACCTCGCAAAAATCGGACGCAACACGCGAACATAAAAACATTTAAAATACAATAAATACACACAACACACACATAAAAAGCTTACCTACAGCAAGAGGGACCATCCAGCACCTCAAAAAAGCAAGTTACACCTTCATTTAAATAAAAATAAAAGAGTTTAGACACTAAGAAAATCGCTAAGCGAGAGAAAAAATGGCCGACGAACAAAACGAAAACGAGGCTACAGCATTTTAAACACGGAAAACACCACAAGAAACTCGCAAAACACCACTAAGCACCTACGGATAATCCGCAAAAACGCATACAACAGATTACCCGCCATTTTACACCAATGCGGAAGTACACGACTACGCCAACGGTTTGGTCTCGCGCACGCACACTATTACACTGCACACGTTCATCTCGCTTACACAGCAGCTCCACACCACTAATGCTGCACCAACATCAAAACAGATTGCCAGCTCTTCAACACAATGCTTCAAAATAGGTAAAGTATATTCATTTATTAATGTATTATATATTTCATTATTACACACCAAACAGCATTAGCTCACTTACAATTTCATTGCCGTCATTTTTTGACAGGCAATTCGCTAGTATAATATAATATACAGTTGGCAGTCTAGAAGGGTAAACTCTTTTTCAGTATAATTCCACAATGGGGTACATTCACTAAGCATCACATGGGCTGTGATACGCTTTGTGGAGTCTTAGATGGCAAGACTAGGAAAAAGATTGTACCGTTTTCTGTAATATTATTAAAAATGTTAGTCTTTGTGAGGCGTAGTTAATCTAAGCCATCGTCTACTTTATCAGTTATAGAAATAATAGCAATTAAGACACATTCAATAAAAAATACATCTATTGAAATAGTGTATTCACAATAAAATGTAACATGTTGTCAGTGACTGGAGAATCATTAAACGCACAGATTTTACACAAGATTTCTTTGAATATTTCTTTCCATACAGATTCAATTTCTCAAACAATAGCTATTCAGCTTTAATCAGTAAGCACATTTCCTTTTTTTTCCCCCCTTTCATTTCTTTAACCTTTTTCTTTATCTCTCAATAAGTATCTCTACTAAAAAAGTAACAATATTTATTTTGTAGAGTGTGCTGGTTAATGGAGTGAATAAAATGCATTATTAGACACTTATAGTACATTAGTCTGCAAAGCATTGAAACCAATTTAGATTACTATCTGAAAAAAGATAACGCTGACTGCAGAATGGTGTTTGAAGACTGTGAAAATAGATTTGACAGCTAAAAGCCTTTTAATTTTGCATAATGACAAGAATAGTAATAAGTGAATAGGAGGTAAACCAGGCACTTATATATTTACAAAAGGCATTTATTAAGATTTTGGATTTGGACAAAAATAGCATGAGTACATTAGTGCAAAATATTCATAATGATCTGAAAAACATAGGACAAATATTTAAAATAAAAATAATGCAAATATGTTGGAGGCAGATTCCAATGATTAGTTATGAAGCATATATCATTTAAACAACACAGAAAGATTTTTATGATAATGTGTCAGTCTTTTTTTCTTCAAATAAAATCTTAGAGCATAAAACATTTTCAGAAGTTTAACTGCTCTTGGGGGCTCTTGTCTTTTCAATTATGTTTAAACAGATTTTACATTATATTTTGTGAAGCAAAAAGTAACTTTTGCAATGTTTAAATTGCATTGAAAAAACAGCTATATTCCATGTCGCTTTATTCCTTCCAAAGCTCTGTGGGTGCATGGAGAATGGGGGAGCTGGCAGGAGAGTTGGGGGCTGGCAAGAGAGTGGGGGGCTGGCAAGAGAGTGGGAGGGGGTCTGGCAAGAGAGTTGGGGGTCTGGCAAGAGAGTTGGGGGTCTGGCAAGAGAGTTGGGGGTCTGGCAAGAGAGTTGGGGGTCTGGCAAGAGAGTTGGGGGTCTGGCAAGAGAGTTGGGGGTCTGGCAAGAGAGTAGGGGGGCTGGCAAGAGAGTAGGGGGGCTGGCAAGAGAGTTGGGGGTCTGGCAAGAGAGTTGGGGGTCTGGCAAGAGAGTTGTGGGGCTGGCAAGAGAGTTGGGGGGCTGGCAAGAGAGCGTAAGTGATTCACTACAGTACCACTTATAAATACAGCCCTGGATAAAGAGCAGTGCAAGTGCTTTATATGCTAAGCCTCCTTAGACCCAGTCACATCTGTATGCACAGACACATTAGTTACTATTCCTTCTTTCCCCTTGCTGTTATTTCAATCATAAGATAATACATGCACACACATATATATATATATATATATATATATATATATATATTATTTTTTCCTACCTCTAGAAAATATTTTCTCCCGCTCCCCCGCAGAGGAAGCTGTCAGGGCCGGGGGGGGTGCAGGTGTGTTGGGGAATGGACCCAGGGGGGCAGAGGTAATAGGAGTATGGAAATGTAAAAAAAAAAATTGAGAAATAAAAATGACACTGCACTGGGGCCCCCTGCTCCACCTGTGATTATGTCCGAAAGTGTTATGTTTCCGTAGCACTGTACATAAGATAAGTTCCAGGCAAAGGTAAATACAAATTAACACACAGCAAAGCAAGGAGGGCCCTGTCTTTGAGCCCAGAATCCATTGTGCATGGTGCTTTCCCCGAAGCACCCTGCCTAAGGGTATTGTGTGTGGTAAAGGAGGGAGAGAGAAGTGCTGAGCGTGTTAGGTTGGAAGGTGATACGCTTCTTTAAAGAGATGCGTTTTTAGTGAGGTTTTGAATGTTTTGAGGAAGGAGGACAATTTGGTGGAGCAAGGCAAGGACTTCCAGAGGCAAGGAGTTCATTCTCTGAAGGCGAGAATGAGAGGAGGTGACAAGAGTTGTAGAAAGGGGCGGTTGGGGGAATATTTGGAGATGAGACCAGAAAATGTATGGGGGTGTGTTAGGTATTTTAATTTCCTCATTATGAAATTAATTAGCTAAGAATATCATGATTATAAAAAGTATATTAGCTTGTTTCTTGTCTTGTATATTACTAGAATGTTTAAGTGTGTCATCTGTAGAATGTCTACGTTAATGTTCTTTAAAACATCTGTTTCCTATATCCTGTTTTTGTTTCAGATACTACTGAGACAAGGTATCTATAGGAAGTCGTGATTAGATAAAGATTGTTTTGCTAAGTTAGAGAGAAAAAGACACTTGCTTGCAAATATGTATTTAACCCTAGTTTCAACTATACTTTTAGCTGTGACGTGTGCTATGCTATATAAGGAACTGGCCGTCTAAATAAACTCAGAGATTATTCTGATGACACTCTGACTTCTGTGCATTATTTTCTCTCATTATATCTTGGTACTCAGATATAATAATATACACACATCAGAATACATGATTACTCACTAATCTGATCTTATCATTTCGGTCCTTCGAGCCGGAAGTTGTTTCCCTTATCATTCCTCGGACGGAGCAAAACTCCTTTTACCGTGCACGGGGGGTAAGTCGCTGAGGACTCCCTTACCTTGAGAAAGACCTCAGGCCTGATATATACGATCAGTTGGACCACAGAGGCAAGGTGTTTTTCCGAGTGATGACAGGGCACAGCTTACAGCGAACTGACAGTGAGTATATGAATTTCTGCTGCATTTTGCATGTGTGTGTGTATGTCCAAGGTCCTTGCCTAACAGTGATATTAGGTAAAAGAGTTGTACAACTAGGTTTCTAGCCTAGTAATAGGTAGAAGGGTTGACACTTACCCACAGAGAGGTAAAAGAGTCATTATCCTGAGGAAAAGACTATAAAATAAGTTCTCCGTACGTAACGTTATTGAGAAAGCTTACCATGAAAAAGGGGTAAATGAGTCTGACTTTCAAAGGAGCTCTTGCAAGAAAATATGTATGTGTGTGCATGTTACCATTTTGTATGATTTAAATACCGGTACCGGGTGTATGTATGTTTGTGAGGGGTGTAACACGCATAACAGATTTATTGGTTATAGTATAGACCTGTCAACATTCTGTATATTTCTGTGTACTGGTGAGTGTATGTATATATATATACATGTATTCTTTTGTGTTGTTCTCAAAATTCTTACCTGAAACTATCCACTTTTGGTAGTGAGTGGTCACGCATTACCCACCTAGTCTCCGAAGGGCTACTCCTGTGACTTGCCTGTGTTTATGGAAGACGCACAAACCAAAATTTGTGGCAGTTGAGCACGACAGGCATCTAACTGCTTGAATTTCCATCTTTCTCATTCTTTACTTGGTTATACAATGTTGAAATATTTTGTCTGCAGTTTCTGTGTATTCATAACTTCTTACTAAAATACTCTGTAAGATTGTGTGTATGAAGCCCTGGGTGGGAGGTATACTTGTAAGGGATACGTCCACAAAGGCACCACACGGTATATGGTGAAGTTAGACTTTGAGTGGTTTACCTGTTGGCCCTGAAGGTTGGGTGGCAAGGTTTACACTAAAGGGAACTGCACAACAAGACTTCCCATCAGAAGCTACGGGCTTTATGGGTCCTTGATGTGCCGAGTATATGTGGTGGTGTTTGGGGTGTAGCGTGCGAGAGGTAGCGTGAACGACACTCTCTCTACGTGAACCAGGTTTCCACACTCGGGTGTGGAGACGGCGGATGGTCCAAGGTGTGGGAGATATACAGATTATTTCTGGAAACTGTATAAACAGTCTGTTGGTTGTTGTATGTATATGTAATGCTATGTATATTTCCATGTACCTGTGATATTATTTTTTTTGTGTCCATCTATTAACTTTAATTGATACTATAGGAGTTCAAGATATATATATATATATATATATATATATATATATATATATATATATATATATATATATATATAAGTGGATAGGCTCTCATGGGCATCAATCGCACTGCCAGGTGTGTGGTTTCTAGACCCTGCAGTTTTCAAGGTTATCTCTACAGAAATGTTTAATATGCAAAGGGTTTCTGGTGTGCATCTGTAACTTATGTCTGGTAAAAACACACTTATGTGTGGGAATTGTGAACACTGTATTCTAGAATTGTTTTCTTATGTGTATTTGTGTATATATATATAAAGTTTCTGTGTCTTTGTAACTTTACTCGATGCTTGACCTTTGGGCAGGGAGGTGACTGATCTG
Source organism: Discoglossus pictus (assembly GCA_027410445.1). NCBI lineage: Eukaryota > Metazoa > Chordata > Amphibia > Anura > Alytidae > Discoglossus > Discoglossus pictus. The sequence continues at coordinate 24,411,652 of CM050173.1, read as the reverse complement.
CATTATGTGAAGATGTGCAGGGTCTGGCCAACCCCCCACATAGCAGACCACTCCCCTTTCCTACTCTCATTTTTTTTTACTCTGTGTGTGTTAGTTTTTATGTAAAATATGTCTGTCTGTAACCTTGAGGGAACATAGCAGAAGGGAGAAAGTGTGGTTGCTGTAAAGAGAGACAAAGGCATGTTATTATAACCCCTTTTAAGTGATGACAATGCTCACCGCACCACTGGATACACAGCATCTACTATACTACCTCTGCTGGAATCAGTGCCCTGTATCCACTACTTCTTGGCAATATTAATCCTTATTACAAGGAAGGTATAGGAGACGTTCAAACTTTATTGAGCTTTACTATACACAATGAAGTATACGAAAGTAAAAATAAACGCAACGTTACTTAATTAAGGAAATAAAAATAAAATAATAAAAAGTAAATACATTTTCTATACTAAAAATAAAAAATTGTTGAAGATGAAAACAAAAAGGCAAATGTGTATCACAATGACGGTGCCTACGGGGGGAGGGACATGTAATGTTAACCACCTCTCTCCTTCGAAAGAGGATATGTTTATGTGTACACAGAAAAGACTTCCACGACTGACCGCCCCTCCAACTCCTGGGAATATGGTCACTTATAGTGATGATGTAGAGGACGAATTTGATGATGCCTGCAAATACCTACTTGCCGCCACCGCTCCAAATCCACCTCCTCCAACACCACCTTATGAAGGATGGCCCGCCAGAATCAGGCGGGCACCAGATCATCAATACGGAGGTAAGGGAATAACATCTGTGCCATTTTATCCCTTAATTGAAGTTCCCAATCCTGGGGGGGGGGGGGGAGAGCTTGTAGATGGGGGAAATTTGTTGCCACCCACAATGCTAGTATACAGAGCATGGACAGATGCAGATGTGAGGAGAGCTGTAGAAGGAGTCCCCCACCCAAATGACAATATGGGAATTTTCAGACTTAAGTTCCAGCGATTGCAGCAAAGTTTTAAATTAAATGGTGTTGAGGTTGTACGGTATCTGAGGCAGATATTAGGATCCGATTGGATCCTTAGTGAAGGTGACTGGAATCCACTGGACCCAAGGGGGGAGCCATTGCAATATGGATCACAAGAACTGACCCAACGAGTAGACGCTCTAATAGGCAGAATAGCTGATAGACACAGAGAACACGCAGACTGGACTAAGATAAGCGAGTGTTTACAAAAAGATGATGAAAGTGTGGAACAATATATGGGGAGGTTGCGGGTAGTATTTGACAGCCATAGCGGGGTAGCCAGACCTAACCCATATGATGATGCTGGACCATATGCTCAGCAACTAAAAAAACGCTTTTCTAAGGGGATGTCATCCAGAAATAAATGACTTTGTGATACAACACCAAATTACTTACAAAACATGTCCCCTTAGGGAAACCATAGAATATGCTAAACATGCAGAGGAGCAGTATAAGAGAGCAAAAGAAACAGGAAAAGCAAGATAGTAAACCAAAGGAGGTGTATTTGATGACTTCTGTTGATGGGAAAGCGCAACCTATAACTTCTGCTTTCTTTTCTGGTAATGGTGGAAATAACCAAAAACGTGGAGGGAGAGGAGGTGGACGTGGACGAGGTCGAGGTGGAAGCAGAGGAAAATTTTATGAAAATTGTTAGGTATGTGGTAAGGCCGGCCACTTAGCACGTTCCTGCAGAAACAGAAAGTACCAGGAGGAAGAGGGAGCGGATGACGATGACCAGACTGACAAATGACTAGAACCAGGTTGTACCCTTCCTTTACAAATATTTGCTAAACAAGAATTGCTTGAATCTGAATTGTATGAGTATGGTAATAATGATGCAAACTTGCCAGAAATAAATGATGTGTTGAATTTAGAGTCACGTATAGACTTAATGGCTCTAGCAGAACAACCAGTCATTCACCTAGATGTAGAGGGGGTAATGATAAAAAATGTATGCGATACAGGAGCATGTACGTCAGTGTTGAGCGATGATGGCACATGGACTAGTTACACGTCGTCACAAAACATACTGGTTAGGTCAGCAGCAGGACAGACAAATAGCGAACCTATATCATGTCCACTCACAGGGAGATTGTTCAACAGCCAAACATTTGAGCATCCTTTTATATTCTCCCCTAGATGCCCGATAAATCTCTTGGGTAGAGATCTGATGCTGAAATGCAACATTAGAGTGGTTCCTACAGAGTAAGGCATGAAAGCATACATGGAGGACATACCTGTCGATGTAAATGTAGTGCAGGGGATGGGTGAACCACATTACTTTTACACATTGGACATGGTGTCGAAAGGGCCAGGACAAGTATCCAGCACTTTGGTAGCCATGGCTAATGACCTAGCTCCATCTCCCAGTGTAAAACAAAGCACAAGGTCATTACACTGCACTATGAAATTTGAAAGTACACCGGGGAGGGATGTGGACTATGAAAAAACATTTTTTCAAACACACCAATACCAGAATAAACTTGGATTACATATACTGGACAGAAAATGGGTATACCGGGGTGGGAATAAATTGAATAATCAAGACCAGTAACTCTATGCAGGACACACAGTGCCACACATATCACTGACTATGCCAGCTGGTGGAAGGTGGGTACAGGTAGGAGGGATGGTAGAAGAGGCTCAGACAGATAAAACACAATGGGAGTACTTGCCCTATGACCTCGGAGTGCAGTACTCACAAAGCACGAAAATATATAGGAAAAGCCTGGACTGCGTAACTGAGACAAAGTAAACATACACCAACAGCCAATATGCATTCTCAACTGTGCACATATTTGCACAATTAGGGAAGAATAGAGGCATGGTCACATCTACTGGCAGGCAAGTCACTCATAAACAACTCCTTTTGCATTTACTTGAAGCCATTCAACTGCCCTTGAAGATTGCGGTATGTAAATGTGTGGCTCATACCACGACCACAGACGCAATTTCAATAGGAAATGGCAGGGCAGATGCAGCTGCAAAGCAGACGGCTCTAACGAGAAAAATACACATTTTTCTCTTACACAGCTACACATCTGTGTATTTCGTAAACCACATTGACAAGAGTATTCTACAGCAACTACAGGCAGATGCACCCTCACAGGAAAAAACATACTGGTTGAAGAAAGGGAGTAAACTGAATGCTGATAATATTTATGAGAGTATAGAAGGGAAAACAATTTTACCAAAATCACTATTCAGATATGCAGCTATGTTGAGCCATGTCATTAGTCATGTCTCAAGAGGGAGTATGGTAGACATGGTCAGCAGAATATTTTCAGCCTATGGATTAAACACATATTTTAAAAAATTTGTGCAGGGTGCCTTGTTTGTGCACAACACAACCCTCAGGGTAACTATCACCCCATAAGAGGCACATTCCCAGAACCAACATACCCCTTCCAGACAATATGTATGGATTTCATTGAACTAACAAAGTGTGAAGGGAAGAAATATTGCCTAGTGATAATTGATGTATACTCTAGGTGGGTGGAAACGAAACCATGTGCTCACCCTGACGCAATCACAGTGGCTAAAACCTTAGTGACACAAATAATTCCTAGGTTTGGTATACCAGAGAAAATATATAGCGATAACGGCACACATTTTGTGAACAAACTTATCGACCACTTGAGTAAAGCATTACACATAGAGTTGAAAATCCACTGTGCGTACCACCCACAGTCAGCTGGATTAGTGGAGAGAACTAATGGTACCATTAAAAATAAATTGAGGAAAACGATGGCAGCGACAGGGAAAAATTGGCTTTACTGTTTACCATTAGTCATGCTAAACAAGCACATGCTTTCAGGCAGGAAGAAGTTAACCCTGTTTGAAATATTGTATGGGAGACCATTCCTACTACCAGAATTTAAACCATTTATCTTAGAAGATGAGAACATGAGTGAAAACTTAGCAGACTATATGAGAAAAATGTTAAGTAAGAAATATATTATCTCCATCTCTCTCTCATCCACAGCAACAGCAGGGACCCTGCTTGGTACAACCAGGCCAGTGGGTCCTAATTAAAGTAATCAAGCGCAAAAATTGGGCATCGGCCAGGTGGGAAGGACCGTACCAAGTTCTGCTGTCAACACCCACTGCCTTGAAAGTTGCCGAACAAGCCACCTGATTACACCTGACTCACTGCAAGAGAGTAAAAGTGCCAGAGCTTGAGCCGGTTGATTCCTAAAACCTGCTAGCTGACTCATTGCAAGTCAGGCTGGGCTACAAAGGGGGGGAAACTCGTCTCAAACCCAGTGAAGAACCGAATGGTGCGGGTTTTGGGGTTCTCAACTGGCCCAAGAAAATGTCCTGGCACCTGTTCAAAAGACCTAACTGGTGTCATCTTGATAACTCTTTGCATAGTAGCACCCATAATCATATGGGAAGAAGTAACAAGACCCAGAGGAAACCAGACGCAATCTATAGGAGAGATGTGGATGCACAGAATGAAAAGAGACATGATGGAAGTCAATTTAACTGGCCAAGTGACCCTAGTGTTCAAGGAAGAGCAGATAGGAACCAACCAAATAGACCTATGTCAAGTACTAAGATGTGGACTTTCGGGAGGAGGACGTAGTGGAAGGGTGAAAAAAGCTCCAGTATACTTGTGTATAGCCTCTCCGTATGGAAATGAGAGATGTCCTAGCTGGAAACTGGCCTTATGCAATACAGGAGCTGACTGGGGTTACTCCCCACCTAATCACATGAAGTGCAAAAGTACAAAGAGACGCTTAAAGCTGACACGGGGTGTGGAGCCATCCTCCTGCAGCCAAAATCAGCTATACAAAAGTGTGATGAAGGGAGACATACTTTTGGAATCTACACCTCAGGCAGAGGTAACAACATGGAATATTTGCATATTCAGGTACTGCAAAAAGAGGAGCCCAGAGAGACTATTGATCTCACCAAGGTGAGCCCTGTGAGTAGGACTGTGCCCTCATAGATCATCTATTTGGAACCTGTTCCACTGCCAGACCGTCAATGGCAATGTTACCATTTAAACTGAACCTTGCTTTAAGACCTTTGTTTAATACATTTATAAGAGGAGGGACTGTTAGGTATTTTAATTTCCTCATTATGAAATTAATTAGCTAAGAATATCATGATTATAAAAAGTATATTAGCTTGTTTCTTGTCTTATATATTACTCGAATGTTTAAGTGCGTCATCTGTAGAATGTCTACGTTAATGTTCTTTAAAACATCTGTTTCCTATATCCTGTCTTTGTTTCAGATACTACTGAGACAAGGTATCTATAGGAAGTCGTGATTAGATAAAGATTGTTTTGCTGAGTTAGAGAGAAAAAGACACTTGCTTGCAAATATGTATTTAACCCTAGTTTCAACTATACTTTTAGCTGTGACGTGTGTTATGCTATATAAGGAACTGGCCGTCTAAATAAACTCAGAGATTATGCTGATGACACTCTGACTGTGCATTATTTTCTCTCATTATATCTTGGTACTGAGATATAATAATATACACACATCAGAATACATGATTACTCACTAATCTGATCTTATCAGGGTGTGCACTTGTTGAGGGCTTTGTAAGTTAGGGTCATGATTTAAAATGTTATTCTTGAGGCTAAGGGAAGCCAGTGGAGTGATTGACAGAGAGGTGATGCCGACACTGAACGTTGTGTACGGTAGATGAGTCTAGCAGAGGCATTGATAATGGATTGAAGTGGGGATAGACAGGTGGTGGTAGGCCAACAAGAAGCGAGTTGCAGTAGTCTAGTCGAGAGATGATGAGAGAGTGTATTAGGATTTTAGTTGTGTCTTGTGTAAGATAGTGATGAATTCTGGAGATGTTTTTTAGATGGAGAAGGCAATAATTTGTTAGTGACTGTATGTGAAAGATGAAAGACAGAGCGGGGTCCAGTAGAACCCCAAGGCAACGGGCTTTGGAGGTGGGGGTGATGATGTCTTTTTTTGACAGTGATAGAGATGTGAGGAATTGATGATGTGGTAGAGGGAGGGAAGATTAGGGGTTCAGTTTTAGACATTTTGAGTTTGAGATGGTGGGTGGACATCAAAGAGGATATACTAGAGAGGCAGTTGGAGACGTGTGTTAGGAGCGAGGGGGATGTATCTGGTGATGAGAGGTAGATTTAAGTGTCATCTGCATAGAGATGATACTGAAGCACAAAAGAGTGCATTAGGGAACCAAGTGAGGATGTGTAGATGGAGAAGAGGAGGGGGCCGATGACTGAACCTTGGGGTATGCCAACAGACAGGGGGTAGGTAGAAGAAAAGGTGTCAGAGAAGGAGACACTGAATGATCGATGTTGTAGGTATGATGAGAACCACGAGAGAGCAGTGTCTCGAATACCGAGGGAGAAGAGGATGTTCGACTGTGTCAAAGGCAGCAGAGAGATCTAGACGAAGTAGAATGCTTCCCTATGCCTCTTTTGGAGGTATCATCCATGTCTTGTCTTTCTTTAGCCAAATCCTCTCTGGTTGTTTTCTTGTTTTGCCAATAGACAAAATATTTTAGAAGATGTAAAATGAATAAATAAACGCAGCCTTTTATATTTTGTTTTCATATCAAAAGACAATTGGTTTTGATGATAATAGTATTAATCATCTGAGAGGAATGGGAGAAACCTTGGATTTACATTGGATCTGTATAGACTTTGTTGAAAAACTACCGCTGAATATTCACTTGAAAGGCAAGTCCCAGTCGGATGACCTCTCCTCAAGGTCCAAGCACATTTGTTATCCATAAATAAAGCATCCATGACAGATATTAAGCTTTCTAAATCTTCAATTTAACAGACTCTGCTTCTAAGAAGCTTTTATGCACCTGGTTTACATGACTGCTAATGTTTGTAGACTATTACATACTTCACAAATATGAGAAGTTTTTCCCCACTCTCCAGTTGATTTTTGGTCTCATAAAAAATACAGACAGTAAGTTTTAATCATATTTGTGTAGCAGGTCTAGTTGATTTTCAGACAGGCATACGATGCATGTACTATCGCATATAATAGTTGTCGTGATTGTGAGTTTGCTGGTAACGCAATGTTAAAAGTTATGGGTTGCACATGCGCTCATCGCGAGGCCCGTAAAGTAGAGGGTAGTAAAGGCGAGAGCCTCGCATTATGTGGCGAACAGCATTGCCAGGCTTCAAATTTTATTGCCGTCACTTCTGACGAGCAAGTCACTAGTATATATACTATAAGTAGAAGCTCCCAAAGTGGAAATACGTATGGACCATTATAGCTTTTTCTATACAACACATCACAGACTAATTATTTTGACATTTAAGAAATCAAAGATTTCTGCAATAAAGTAGATTTCAAATCCAATAGTCTCTAAGATCAGCAAATGTGCAAAAAATGTAAATTTATAAGCCCAAATTTAAATATTTTACTACTTTTTAAACAAAACATCTCTCTTTTAGTTCCAGAGATTTGCAGCTATATATCATAGTGTTTAGTCCTTCAGTTGTGTCCAACTCTTGGTGACCATATGGGCCCAGCACACCAGGCATATCAGACTGTTTCCGGTTGTGCTTATCCATACAGTTTTCTCGGCAAAGATCCTGGAGTGGGCTTCCAGTTCCTTCGTCAGTGGACCTCAATTTGTCTGGCCTCTCTGCTATGACCTGCCCATCTTGGGTGACCCTTCATGATATAGCTCATAGCTTCAATGAGGTACACAAGCCCTTCACCACAACAAGGTAGCGATCCAGAAGGGATATAATATTAGCTTTAGTCTTAAAGGAACACTATACTTTAGTAAAGAATATAACAGACAAAATGATCAGCTATTTAAACCATGAATTTCCATATTGTTTCTCTTCAGCTCTGCTTAATCGCATATGTTTTCGATTCAGCAGTGGGCAATGGGGAATTTGATTTGTGGCCTCATTTATTGACCACATGAATCTGCACTGCAACTTGAGAATTAGGATCTCCTTGCTCTATACCAGGGATCTCTATACCAGGGGTCGTCAAATTTTAATACCTCCTGCCCACTTTTGTATCTTTGTTGATGGTAACATTTTCTTACTGCCCACTGGTGCAACAGTAACTTAATTTAGAGAAAATGGGAAGTATTTTTAGAGGGGAGAGTTTGTAAAATATATGTACTTAAATTTATCTTTTTTAATTTACACTTTAGGTATGTTTATACTTAATTATTCATCGTCATCGATACAGTGCCTACTAGCGCAGGAGCCACAAAACTACTTTCACTAGTGACAAAATCACTTGGAGATGGTAGATCTGATACCTACCCATATTGTATATAGGCATATATAATAGTTAGAGATAATTAAATTGTTAGGAGACCCCAGTGAGAGGGTAATAACTAAGAGATATAAGTCCTCAAAAAGATTCCATTTGTGTTAAATTATTATATAAAATCAATAAAAGGAACCAAGTGCAGTATTCTATACTAATTACAGTTTACCCTGCCTCATTTCTGGTTACATAAATCATATGAAACGAATTATGGATCACCCTGTACTTACTAGATAGTGACCTAGTCCGGACTGCTGTCCCTAGCTATGTATCACCCTGTACTTACGAGATAGTGATCAGGTCCTGACTGCTGTCCCTAGCTATGTATCACCCTGTACTTACGAGATAGTGATCCGGTCCTGACTGCTGTCCCTAGCTATGTATCACCCTGTACTTACTAGATAGTGATCCGGTCCTGACTGCTGTCCCTAGCTATGTATCACCCTGTACTTACTAGATAGTGATCCAGTCCTGACTGCTGTCCCTAGCTATGTATCACCCTGTACTTACTAGATAGTGATCCGGTCCTGACTGCTGTCCCTAGATATGTATCGCCCTGTACTTACTAGATAGTGATCCGGTCCTGACTGCTGTCCCTAGATATGTATCACCCTGTACTTACTAGATAGTGATCCGGTCCTGACTGCTGTCCCTGGGCTATGTATCACCCTGTACTTACTAGATAGTGATCCGGTCCTGACTGCTGTCCCTAGATATGTATCACCCTGTACTTACTAGATAGTGATCCTGTCCTGACTGCTGTCCCTGGGCTATGTATCACCCTGTACTTACTAGATAGTGATCCGGTCCAGACTGCCATCCCTAACTATGTATCGCCCTATACTTACTAGATAGTGATCTGGTCCTGACTGCCATCCCTAGCTATGTATCACCCTGTACTTACGAGATAGTGATCCGGTCCTGATTGCTGTCCCTAGCTATGTATCGCTCTGTACTTACTAGATAGTGATCCGGTCCTGACTGCTGACCCTAGCTATGTATCACCCTGTACTAGATAGTGATCCATTCCGGACTGCTGTCCCTAGCTATGTATCACCCTGTACTTACTAGATAGTGATCTGGTCCTGACTGCTGTCCCTAGCTACATATCACCCTGTACTTACTAGATAGTGATCCGGTCCGGACTGCTGTCCCTAACTATGTATCGCCCTGTACTTACTAGATAGTGATCTGGCCCTGACTGCTGTACCTAGCTACATATCACCCTGTACTTACTAGATAGTGATCCGGTCCGGACTGCTGTCCCTAACTATGTATCGCCCTGTACTTACTAGATAGTGATCCGGCCCTGACTGCTGTCCCTAGCTATGCATCGCCCTGTACTTACTAGATAGTGATCCGGTCCGGACTGCTGTCCCTAGCTATGTATCACCCTGTACTTACTAGATAGTGATCCGGTCCGGACTGCTGTCCCTAGCTATGTATCACCCTGTACTTACTAGATGGTGATCCGGTCCAGACTGCTGTCCCTAGCTATGTATCGCTCCATACTTACTAGATCGAATACGGTCAGGACTGCTGTCCCTAGCTATGTATCACCCTGTACTTACTATATAGTGATCCGGTGCGGACTGCTGACCCTAGCTATGCATCGCCCCATATTTACTAGATAGTAATCCGGTCTGGACTGCTATCCCTAGCTATGTATCACCCTGTACTTACTAGATAGTGATCCGGTCTGGACTGCTGTCCCTAGGCTCTCTCACCAGGTATCCAACCAGCCAAGCGTGGTGCTGCGGGTCTCCGGTGTGTGACGTCACTCGTCAGCGACACCACAAAGCGATTACCCCATAGCCCACCATGAAAGCTTGAATCTCCTACTAGTGGATGATAGGGACCAGGTTGACTACCATTGCTCTATTCCTACCGTTAGGGACTGAGCAGGAATATTTACAGTCATGTCGGCCTCTAGACATAAGAAGACTGCTAAAATTAAGATTTTGTTCAAAATGCAAAATGTTTGTATGCTCTTGGTGAGGAAACTGTTAATGTTGGCATAAGCATACATTTTTTTTCACAAACTACAATGATCATTGAACTTTTAGCTGTAATATAATATGCAAATAAAGCATAGTTATGTTTTTTTTCCCTGAAATTGTGTTTTTATTGTACCTTAAAATGTAAGGTGATACATTACTGCTTCAAGGTCCATGGTTTACCTTGTATCATTATTGGCATTGTATCATTACATACCTGTCAAGACTGAATCAAAATGTATCAGCAATGTTGTAATTGTCTTAAAACACCGCTTTAATATAATAAATCAGTAAGTATATGTTTTATTTAGGCATTAGTCATTAATATAATTAATATTCATAATTTATAAAAGCAATTGTGAATATTAAATATATACTCAAAGATACAATTCAGCTGCTGCTGGTATCCACCCATCATAGGTTCAGTTGGGGGAGGGGGATTTGTCTAGAACGCAATGTTACATTTTCTGGAAAAAAGTTATAGACTTGCTGTGCTCAAGTGGTTCCCTTGGCTTTGGGCACCCTTATTGGCATCTAATCAGATTGTTCTTAAACCCTCCTTGTTGGCCTTATCCGAGTGGAAGCAATTAGCTCATCTGGAGGCTGAAACTCTAGCCCTTTGAAACTTGATTTAATATTAATTATTGCCAAAACTAATCATTAATTAATTTGATTGATGGCCAATGCTTACTTAAATAAATAACTACAGTAACACTTGAGGACCTAGTTGTTTTAAGGCCACTTTGTGTAAGTCACATATGCCACCAAAAATAAGTTGATCAATTATTTTCCTTAAATATGGCGAAGATTTCCTATACGAGATGCCATAGGCAGAGTACATACAAATCAATGCACATGAGAACTGATATTCAGAGATATACTTAAAGGGACATGCAATGCAACATTTTTCAATCATGCATTTATAAAGAGCATTGTTAAAAAAATATAAAAAGGTGTCTTTTGATCATGTAAAAATATTTAGAAAACGTATTTCAAATTTAAAACTAACTGGAAATGCCACAATAAATACCTCTGTTTAGTATGCATGACTATAGATCTTATTGACACCCCCTTATAATTCATACCATTATATTGCTGCACATTAGCTGACAGGGACAGACCCCAAAAGACAGTTATACATTTAAAGCAGTATATTCTGCTCCAGGGCTTCATTAAAAAAAAAGACTGTTTAACATTACCAGATGCATCAATGGTCCTTTAAATGGACACAGTAACTGCAGATCCAAAAATGACACATAAACAAATATAATTGGCACTGGTTGTTATTAAAAAGTTTGAATGATTGTGTTAGATATCTGAGCTTGAAGGTAAAGCTTTTAAGGACAAGTTATCCGAAAACATCTGCATCTTTGGTACTATCTTAATTAGCTCTCATATTGAGAAGGGATAAATTGGAAGAGCATGCCCAGTTGGTATAAATCTGAATAATAATACAGCCTTTAATACTTAAAAGCCTCTTTGAGTCTGCATTGCAACAATCTTAATAAACTGTAACATTGTCTAACATAATTTTATTATCATGAACGATACCTTACCCTGGACATTGTGGTAGAAGTTCCCCTCCTATGTTACATGATTCCTTGTCTTCCAGTTCTGGGCAGGGCTTTCCTCCTCCAATAGAGACGTGTTTGACGTCCCTTCTTCTGCTTCTGAATCCTGGCACCATATCTCCTGACCTACAAGTTTTTGAACACGTACTCCAAGCAGACCATTCTGTTACCTCGCAGTCTTTGGGAATCACACAAGACTGGAAATTCACCGGCATGCTTTCCTGTGCGCAGATGCTGCAATGAAGGAAAAGCTCATTTAAATATAAATATGTTTGGAAACAGACGTTTACAACTCAATCTTAGGCCGTTTCAGCTTTGACAAATATACATCCCTGTCAATGGCGCAGCCAGGGACTGATCTACCTTTTTGGAGCCCCTAGGCAGTGAAGTGGAGGAGCCCCTGCGAGTGTATGTCCAATTTTTGCCTTTTCTGTACGTGGAAGTTCCTTTTCCTGTTCTGACTGGGTTCTAGGTGGTTACCCCCTAATAACCAGTCTATGAACTACAGCATTTCATTTGTTTTCAAAAGTGTCTCTCCTCACAGGGAAGCACCCCTAGGCAGCTGCCTACTTGGCCTAATGGGTAATCCAGCCATGGGTGCAGCAAATTAATGGAGAACCCCTATACTGAGCAATATGAGTGGCAAAATATAGCAACATAATAAGAATTTTTTTTACAAAAATATAAGAGAGAATAATTTTGATTCAATGGTAAAAACGTGTTTCCGGAGTTTAGTCATCCTTTAGGAAGCACTGTGTTCATATGTTTAAAAACTACTATTTTTACAATGGAAATTAAAACAATAAAGCTTTTAATATATTATCTTTTATATGCAAATATTCTACTGTGGTAATGAAAATGATAGTTTCAGCCGATCAGCTTTCTGAAATAGGAGGATGTGAATATACAATACAGGATTTGCATCTCCACAATGGAAATACAGCATCTATAACTGCCAGTCTATTCTTTAAGTCTAATACAATTCTTATTAGTCTAACATGTATAGACACTTCTAAGAAAGCAACAGATATGATTAGCTGATACAGGAACATTAATGGCTGCAATAATGAATAACTGAGCAATAAACATACAAATTTAAAAGCTTCATTGAGCTATTTTGCCGCCCAAAAACATTTGCCTGTTATAAAATTTAGCTTTCAAAGAACGATATAGAAAAAATGACCACAGTGGTCCTTTAATAATGATCTTTTTTTTCAAATTTTTTTTTTAATTTTTCTTTAATAAAAAAAAAAAAGGTTCATTTATATAAAAATTATTTCAAAGAAGCTAATGGCCTGATAAGCTGTTGCTTGAGGCTCCATCCACTCATTTCCTGTTGCTGTGTACACATATTCAGTATACAGAGGTGAAAGAGACGGACTGGCTTTTATGCACAAGAAATAGATGCTGATGGAAGAACTTGATGCCAACAGCTTACCAGGCTATTGTATATTCTAAGTAGTTTTAATGTAAAGTAAAATGTCAAGATAAAGAATGATTGCATGATATATTTACTTAGCAAAATAAAACCACAACAATACGTTATTTTTTAAGCCTCTCTAAACTAGCCATCCACTTCTGCTTCGCTACCTTGTCATGGAGAAGAGGCTTGTGTACTTCAATGAAGCTGTGAGCTACATCATGGAGGGTCACCCAAGATGGGCAGGTCATACCAGAGAAGTCAGAAATATCATGGTCCACTGGAGAAGGAACTGTCATCCCACTCCAGTATCTTTGCCACGAAAATGAAATGCATAAATATAACCAGAAACAAATGTCTCTGGGTGCTGTGGACCATGTGGTCACAAAGAGTTAGACACAACTAAAAGACTGAACAACAACAACAAACTATCCATACTTCTAACAGGCATTAGGGAACTAGATCAATTAAGGGTTAGCTGCTAAAATTGCCTGTTGGGGTATCAGCGTTCCTTTTAAAATGCAAATAAGAAAATAACTACCAGCAAAAGTAATAAATAACAAATCACAAAATAACACATTTACCTCAAAATATATACAAAATAAAAGATCACGTGAATTGTAGTCTGTGGCACCTTTTATGGGAACCAAATTGATTGTAGAAGGGATTACAAAGTGTTTTTTAAACTGCAAGGGTTTCCAATACAAAATGGAAACCAACAAAACACATACAAAAATATGAGCAAGAATTCTTATATATAGGTTCAATGGGGTGTTTCTTATTTGCCTTTATATATAGTCTTTCCCAGAGTTTTCCTCTATATTTTACATGATTTGTGTAGACTTTTTGCTAATTATCCTAGATTAATATTAAAATGATAAAGATACAATGGACCATATTCAATTGCAAGCCCGCAACTCGATTACAGACGACTGAACGGGCTCCCGTTCGTCTCCAATTACAATGCTATTCAACTGCTCAAGCCCGCAAGTTACTGTCCTAAAGTCGAAACTGTAAACCATGCACTGGCTCATAGCAGTTCAGGGCGGGAACATGATCAATTAAGCAAGATCGTAACCTCCCATTTCGAATTAGCCAATAGAAAATGAGACCGTCTTGATTACGGCAGTAAAACATTGAGGTTACATGTCAATCAGTTTGGCTCTGAGGGCCGATATGTGATGGGACTCGCAAACCCGAAAAATACAGAATTATGAAAATGAATGCCACAACTGTTCTAGTCCATGTGGGTGGCCTGATATGTATTAACTCATTGATACCCAAGATCAACTTAACCCCGAAATGAAACATAAAATTAAAGTCTCATATACTGCCAATTTGCGAGCTTGAGATGGTTGTGCAATTAATTGTAATGTCTATCATCGCTTTCCCCATTATTTACAGTGCAGGAGTGATTTTTTATTTGCATTTACAATGCTACGAATAGGTGTTTAACCCCCTTGCGGGTCCTCTTTAGCACATGTAGGATTTTCTCCTTCATTTGCCATTTACGGGTGTGAAAACATTTGCAGGCTTGGGGAAATTGAGCAATTAAATAGCAAATTTGTGATTTTAGCCTTGCGTAGTGACAGATCAAAGGCTTTGGGAGGCTGTAAGTTACGGGTTTAACCATCGCAATATTTTCAAGGCTGTAACTCATAACCTGTTTGGAGCACGTAAAAAGACGCCAATTGAATAGCAAATTAACTTGCAACCTCACTTATGGGCTACCGGATCATCCAAAACCTCAATTGAATATGGCCCAATGTGTTTTCCAAACAGTTTTTCCTTGGAACTTTTGGATTATATTTGTGGTCAACAAGGGGTTGTGGGAAACCTGCTCCAAAAGTTTCCTCTATAGGTGTATGGAAATATATATAGTTTTGTGGAGGGGTTGTGGGTCATGTGAATGGCTTTATTGGTCATATGGGTCATTTAAGGTTCTGAAAGGCATTCTGGGCCGCTGGGATACTTTCCTTAAGGTAGGATTATTTTGAGTCTATATTAAAGAAATTATTGTTTCAATAGACTTTCACCGCCTTTCGGAATTTTAGAGTACTGGCATTAGTTTTGGAGACCAAATATGTCTTGATACCTGAATATATTTGGCAAACAATGTCCCCTATTACTAACCCTATTGTGTTATGACTGGCCATGTGCAATTGAAAGGGGCACTACAATGAATGCAGAACACAGACCTTACAGGTGAAAAAAATACAAGGTTATAAATATTAAAGAGCAAATTCTTCTAGATAGAGCTAATAAAGGCTATATTTTCTATTTTTGACACATTATTGTGTATATATACAAATAGGGTGGATCAGTACCGCAAGTGTTTTCTCTATTCTTTTTAGTTATATATACCCACATGTAAAGGACAAGGTTCAGAACATGTTATTCACACAGATATAACTAGTAGGTTCATACATTTACGTTTGGTCAAACTCTTGAAGATGCCAGAAGATCTTAGTAAATACGACCCATAGAATAACATAGGTAAGGAGAGTTCTACAACACTTCACCATTTAGTACTCCTAGGCCACTGTGATGTGATTAGAATACATACATTATTTTGGCTGTCTAAATTAGATAAAGTTAAAAAATGCTAAAAAAAGGAGGGTTTCTGCTTTCCAGTTATGTTTCAGTTATTTTACGCAGTGTACCAGATGAGATGCTACTGGAAATAAATTTGCAAATTTCTAAGTAAAGTAAAGTAGTTACATTTCTCAAGTCAACAAAGTGAATACAATATGTTCTGTATACTGAAGGTCTTTCAGCTATTTTACAAAGAAACTGCTTAAAGGGATATGTAAGTGATCTGGATTATGAGTGTATCCGATAGAGGAGAATTAGTAGTGTATGGAAAAAAAATTGCATGAAAAAATACCAGAATAAGCATCTAAACATTTACCTTGAAGTTAGCAAAATATCTTTTTAATTTCTGTCAGTTGAAACTTAGGGTTAACACCGTCCAAACCCAGGCTAAACTGGTATACAATTAGAAAATTTGTTTTGGCCAATCAGGAGGAAGTAAAGACTGAAACATTTGTATTACAATCTGGCAGTTGCTGTTTTTCTCTCTCTGTCTCCTTATGGGCAATTTCAGCTGTGACCCCACCAGCCATCATTTCCTTTGGAGGTCACACACTGTACCCTGCAGGGTACACTTTATGTAAGCTGCCTAGGGGTGTGCAAATCCACATATCAGTATCTAGCATATAAATATGTAAGTACATTTAACTTTTTAATATAATACATATTTTTCAACTAATCAGTAGCTGTTTATTAGGAAAAATGTGAAACCCAGGAAACTTACATATCCTGTTAAAGGGTTCAGGGAGATATCATACCCAATTATAAGTCAATGCGTTATAAGCACATGCTGGCTGGTTAGGAATCATGGGACTGGACACAGAGTAGGTTTCATGAGCCAACACACAGATTCTAGAGTTGAGGAATGCATGAACATATATATATATATTTATTTTTTTGTTAAAGAAGGGCTGTTACTCTTTAATAAAGAGTAAATGGTAAATTGTATGCTATACTGATTCATACTCTTCACAAAGACATATTGGGGTGTTTTATTGACCTTACTAGCAAGTTTCAGTTCAAAGAGGATGTTCACAAAGCTTCTGAAGAGAAATTACATTTGAACCCACAACAAAAAATAAATAAATACTTATGATACTTAAGATCACTTAAAGTTTTGAAGTGAGCAAATACTTGAGAGGTTACAGTTTTGTGGGTACCATCATGGGTTGTGTTTTGTCCACTCTGTTTTGGTTGTGGGTAACTCAGATGTGGAGAACAATGGCGGTTCCAAATAAACCCTGCATGTGCCCACTTCAATATATGTAGACGCAGACTCTGTAGGGCTGGATGTGCAGTGTAGTGTCCTAGCCTATGAGGGAAAACATCTCGGCAGCAAGTTGCAGAGAGATGGTCACTGACTGGTTAGTATGAGACACTGAACAGTACATACTACGGAGTCTGTGTTTTCATGAGCTGCAGAGGCAGACCCAAGCAAGTAATATTTGTTTGATTTTTAGGCAGCAAAAAAACAAATTTATAAGCACTTCTTAATAAAATAAAGTTCATAAAAGTAAATAGATACACAAATATATTATATGTCTAGTAAAATCCAGAAACCTTCTACATCCATTTGAATAGTATTGATTGACAGCTAGAGTGAGCCTTCGGAAAAAAATATTGTACTATTATAAAAGGATACAGATACCCATTTCATTACATTTATTTACTGATCTGTGCTTTGTTACTGTTACTCTGGGTCCTATTCTACTGCCCAATTTGTAAATGTATACTCATTTAAAACCACTCAGAAAATTGCCACATATTCTATTAGCTACTCGCAATACGATTACGAGTTCCCCGCCCACAATCACTACCAGCCAATCAAATCAGCCTTAAAACTACATTGGTTTCAACACAGCCCGAACATTACGAACTCTAACTAATTAAAGTTACACAAAGTCGAAATTCTATTAGACCCGTAGCCCTAGCTCACACATAAAGACTGATCCGCAAATGAAAAAAGTATCAAGTTAGTGTCACAAAATAAATAGTACTCACAAGGGCTTTTTCAAACACTTATTAGAACTATAGCAGTAATTGAACACACACTACCATAATTTAAAAGCATGTGAAGGCATGGAAATGTATTAAAATAAATTGCAGAACAGCCTCAAACCCACAAATAAGCTAAATAAAAAATATTATTTTATAAGTTATTTTGGAGTAATATTGATCCTAGGACTCAAGGGGTTAATGCATATCAGGAAATCTGCATGGACTAAAACAGATGATCTAATGCATTTTATAGATTGCTTGATTGTGAGCCTGATCAGCAAATAGTACTTTGTACTTGATACTTGCACTAATTAATTCTTAGCCTCCAATTGCAGATTACATCTAACTTCCATGTTTTACTAATGTCAAGATGACAGACTCATTTACTATTGGCTGTGTCTAAGAAGTAAATTACCGGCTTGCTTAAATATTGACAGATCATATAATCATGCCCTCTCAAATCCTACTTAAAAAGGCAAGGCTTACGGTCGGAATTTGTGAGCTGGAGTCAAAAGAATACATCTAAACATTTACAAAAAAAACCACCCACAGCCATATTTGTGAGTTTGACGCATTTGCGAACAGATAATAGAATAGGGTCCAATGTATTACTTGCTGTCCATAGTGCTGATTTGTTTGACTAATGCTGGTAAGCATTTTTTTCTAGAATTCTCTTTTATAAAGGTTTTTGTACACCCAATTCCATAATACCTGGGTACCATGATCCTGGAAAAATCATAGAACAGCAGTGTAAATTCAATGTACTAATGAACTTCCTACCTTAAAGTGCAAGGACCTTGTTTAAAAATCATTTACTGGCTAAATATTTTGTTGATATATAAGCCCTTATTTTTTTGTGACACTCTATGAGAATTATTGGCACACGATAGTAATTTGTAGCGCAGTGACCTTTCATACTAGAGTGGAGTGACAGAAATGAAATTCAGAGGGGTGGACCTAATAAACAATCAATGCCAATAATTATGCAATAGTTTGTTAATTGGCATATGACAGAACTCTAAGAAACATTGTACATCTCAGGAATTATTTAACAATAAGATAAAATAGCTTGCAAAAATGCTATAACATATGCCTTACACACTACATCCACACCTTCCTACATCTCTGCTCTCCACCCCAAACAGCTCCCCTTGTTCTGCTCACAACACGTCCGTTGCTCCTCACTAATTACTTCTTCCTACCCCTCCCTGCAAGACGTCTCCCATGCTGCTCATACCCATCGGAAGTCATTCCCTGCTCTGTTAGGTTCTCCCTTAGCTTACAAAGTAGCTTTTCTCCTATAGCCTACATCCATTAGTGACCTACAGGTTCTTTCTTCACCATGACACACAGCCACTTCCTCTAAACTACTACTGTACTGTTATGTCGGATACTGTATTCAGAGTCTTTTCCCCTCCTACTGTAGAAAGTTCTGCATAAATCTTTACTACTTAATAAATGCTGTTGTTAATAATAATAATAATAATAATAATAATAATAATAAATACCATCCATGACACTTTCACTCTAAATGAAGGATATGCACCAATATAAATAACTTTGAATTTATAGAAACAAAAGCAGACCTAAAAAAGGAACATGGAAGGTTTCTGGAATCCATTAGTAATACAATATCTAGTTAATTTTATGTACTTTTATGTATTTGTTTGAAAAGTACTTAAAAGCTCATTTTTTTCTGTTTAAAATCATACCATGTGTACCTGTTTGAGTCATGAATACACAGATTGTGGTTCAAATTAACCAATCAGATATCTCTCTCAAGTAGCAATTTGTAGAATTTTGCCACTGATTATGAGGCAAAGCAAAGCCTGTGCTTAGAGGTATACTGTCTTCATGAGCTACAGAGGGCAAAATCAGTTACAAACTATTTGTAAGACTTTAGGCAGTAAAATAGAGATTTTAAGCACATACTAATAACATAAGGTACACAAAAGTAAGAGAGATACATATGTATATCATCTTTCTGGTGACATCCAGATACCTTCCATGTCCAATTAACAGCATAATGATTAGCAACTAGTGATGTCCCGAACAGTTCGCCGGAGAACTATTCGTGGCGATTGTCGCATGTTCGCGTCCGCCACGAACGGCGAACACATTCGCTTTTCGGTTCGCCCACTATACTTTATCATTGAGGAAACTTTTTGTGTAATCTATGCCTGGCTGCCAGCGTGTGTGTGTGTGTGACAGGCTAACATCTAACAGCTTATATTGTGCTTATTTTCACTACTCATACCTGGTGGTGTAACATACATTGAAAACAACCATTTTTTCCTGTAATCTAATTTCAGTTGCCTGCCTGTGTCAGGCTCACAGCTTATATTGTGCTCAGTGACATAAAACAACACTTTTTCGACTGTAATAGATTGAATAGCAATTGCCTGCCTACAGGCGTGTGTGTGAAGCCTATTGCATCTACTCTGCCAACTTTTGCCAGTGCACAGTGATGCGTCATATCTGGTGCAACTGTAGTGTACAGTGACATAAAACAACACTTTTTTGACTGTAATAGATTGAATAGCAATTGCCTGCCTACAGGAGTGTGTGTGAAGCCTATTGCATCTACTCTGCCAACTTTTGCCAGTGCACAGTGACACTCATATCTGGTGGCACCTTAGATTGCACGCGCAGTGCCCCAAATTTGAAGTAGGAGGTCCGACCAAGCATCTTTTTCCATCTCCCTGTTCCAAAAATCAATGCCATATACACGTCCCCTAATAGTGGATTAAACCGATAGGAATAGTACTACTTAACAGTACACACCTTATAATAACGCAGACAGAGGCAACGCAGTGAGAGGAGTCTGAAGAAGAGGAGTCAGAGGAGGAAAGTGGCTTTGAGGAGGTTGAAGACCAAACACAGCAGGCGTCCCAGGGAACTTGTTGTCACCTTTCGGGGACCCTTGGTGGCTGGGTGGAGGAAGAGACCTTCAATGACATCAGTGAGGACAAGGAACGGGACATGGCTAGCTTGGTATCCAACCTTGTGCAAATGGGGAGTTTGCGGTTGTGCAAATGGACTGTTTGCGGTTGTTTGCGGTGCATTAAACGGGGATTTTGGTCTCTTACTGTGAAGCAGGTGTAACCCCTACACTACCTGATCGATACAACATCATACCTGATGTTTTAAAGCATGTTATTCCAAACAATTTAGGAATGTTAGGTGATTTATGCCCTTTATGGCTTAAAACCAGACTCTGCATCAACTATGTAATTTTCCGTGGGAGTTTTGCTATGGATCCCCCTCCGGCATGCCACAGTCCAGGTGTTAGTCCCCTTGAAACAACTTTCCCATAACTATTGTGGCCAGAAAGAGTCCCTGTGGGTTTGGAAATTTGCCTGCCCATTGAAGTCTATGGCGGTTCGCTGGGTTCGCCCGTTCGCGAACATTTGATTGAAGTTTGTGTTCGATGTTCGCGAACCGAAAATTTGATGTTCGCGACATCACTATTAGCAACACATCCACTATACTAAGACTACGATACAACACTGTATTATATGATTTACATAGAACAAATACACTGAATTTCAAAACTACAAAGAGAACAAGAAATCCCTAAATTAAAAGCCATAGCCTTAAAAGTGAAAATCTGTCTAAAATAGTTATTTACATTATTTATATTCATAATGTGTTTACAATTTGTTGTTAATAATCTAGAAACCAAAGTGCAAAGCATAGATATAAAGCAGCGGCCTGGGAAAAAGATCTTAAAGGAGGCAGCATTTAATTGGTGAATGGCAGAATAGATGGGCTTATTGTTTCTATATTTGCAAACTCAGAAATTACAGAAATATATCCTACCACCAAAAACTCCACCCATTCCATGGTGCCAGCAAGGGAGAAGAGGGTGGGATGTGTGCTTGACCCTAAAAACCTACATTTTATTTAATTATATCTTACATTGGTCATATTTAAAAAAAGCAATTGAATAACATTTTAGAAATTTCTTTAGACAAATTTAACCCATGGGAATCGGCAGATGCCGGATAAATGTAGTTTCTGGTTGATTGAGAGTTAATATAAAAGAGGCCTAGATTAGTTGGACATAGGATGCTGTGCTAAATATATTTGAGGGCTGTTCTAGCAGCAGCAGCTTTCACTCCTCACTTACACACAGGTATGTTGGGCTGGAGGGTGCGGTGCTGACCCCGGGGAATGTAACCCCAACACTGCTCTGGCTCAGTCACTCATGCCTGTCTGCTTCCAGGTAACACTGAATTGCAGAGACGTACAGTGCATGCCTGTAAGCATTTTGTGACATGACAACCTGGCTCCTGGTGTTTGTTGAGCCTTGTAAAAAAAAAATAAAGTACAGTATTACATTTTTTTTTTCTGGTTGCTTGAGTTCGGGATTCCAGACATTGGCTTTAATTTCAGCTACCCTCTAGGTTTTGATTTTGTAAAACATAATTGATTGCCCCTGCTTTAAATACAATCAATTAATTAAATTAAAAGACTATGTGCCTCATTCAATTGAGGATCGTAAGTCCAAAATATTAGCACTTACGTTTGCGGGCCTCCTGCAGGCCTGATTTAAGGTGCTATTCAATTGGCCGGGCCCGCAATTTAGGCGCTAGTCTTGAGAATTGGAAACCATGATCTCGACAAATCAGAGCACTTTAAATGCAAATATAAAAACCCCGGACCTCATCAGTTTTTGGGCGTCTTATGGCCGGGCAGTGAATTAAAAATTAAGTCACATGTATGAGATGTAATTTGGGATCCCATGCCATAAGATGCACTGGCACGGGAGGCAAAGAAGCGTAGATTCTCCTGAGGCAGTGGGTGCTTAGGGGAGTCCAGGAGGGGCAGGGGAGGAGGGACCCCGATTAAAAAAATAATAATAATGATATAAATTAAAAAAAGGTTTGACTGCACCGGGCCCCTTCCCAGAAAAGGTGCAGGTGCATTGCATCTGGCCCATAAGCACTCGGCCTAGATAAGCCTATTCTATACGTATTTGCTCCACTTGACACTTCAAATCACATATTGTCAGAATGAGGTCCTGATAATGTTGCAAAACGGGATCATAAAAGTGTTAATTCCTTTTTTCTGAAAACATTTTTTAATGTTTAAAGCATAATGTTCTAAATACATGAAAGCAAATTTGGGATCTTGCGTGTTTCACTAGCGCAACTGAGGTCCCGAGGGAGAAGTGCCGTACAGCCCTCCCACCCGTCCGTCAAAGGCTCTGTCCTCTTAAGATGGGTTAATACAGTTATCTTTACAATAATAATATACAAGCTGAAAGAGAGTTATAGGAGATCATAATAAGGGGCCTGGGGGGTAGGAGATCAGAATGGGGGACCTTATGATCTCCTACCCCCCCCCCCCCCCAGGTCTCCCATTATGATCTCCTATAACATTCTTTCTGCTTGTATATCATTATAGTAAAAGTAACTGTAGTTTACCACCTTAATTGGAGAGAGCCTTTGACGGACGAGTGGGAGGACTGTACAGCACTTCTCCCTCGGAACCGCTGCACTAGTGAACCATGCAAGATCCCAAATTTGTCCCATATTTCACTTAAAATTAATTTAAGTATATGAAGGATAATGCATCATCATATACAGCAGTCAAGATAAGTGGAGATCCTATAATTTGATGATCGTTTTCCTGGGTTATAACTGTTTAAGTTATGCAGCATTAACTTTCAAAGCGGTCAAATGGCTTGCTTACCTTCACTGTTATCTGCTCCTTATCTGTAACGGCTGACATACTGAGTTTATAAGATTAAGCTATCAGATCCTGGAGTGGCCATATATTATAAGCCCACCAAAATGCTTAAATACTCACTTAACTACAATATATAAATGGCAGGGTTTTTTTTTTTTTTTTTGAGTTAGAATGACTAAAAAACCCAATGAAAAAGCTGACATTTTGAAATAATAGAGCGATTTGTCAATTGAACTATGCTTTTTATTTTTGGTCCTTTCAGGAAGTTCTAGGCAGCAGTGATAAAAGAGCGCCGGATGATTAACTGGATCATATAAACACCTGTGCATTCATTTAAAAAAACAAACATGTTATTTGATGTATAGCGACAGTGATGAATTCCATGCAGTAGGAAAAAACAGGAACTTTAATAACTACTGTAATATTTATATGAAATAAAAAAAAGCTACTGGTTACATAGTTTGGATCTATCCCATATAAAATTCACCAGCACGGACAGCTGCAGTGCTGGCAAGTGGCCTCTAGATGACGCTGCAGATATTTTGCAGCGGTGCCGATATTTGACACAAGTTGAAACCTTAGAAGGTTACCCTTAAACTAACCCTAACCCCTCAAGTTTACTTAACCCTAACCCTATGGTATTGGCACTGAAAATCGGCAGCGCCATCTAGCAGTTGGTGGGCGGATTTTAAAAGGGAAAGGACCCATAGTTTCATTTTTAATTTGCTTTATTTGACACGTCAGATCACATATTGTCAGAATGAGTTGTGATGATGTAGAGCAGCATTGATTAATAACATGTCCAATTAAAAATATATATATATGTTATTTAAAAGACCTTTTAAAAAGCATTGTAGCTGCCTGACATTTAATACATGGATTGACCAAATTTAAGTCTAAATGTGTTAAATCACAAAACACTGGCTGGATTTAGCACAGAATGGTTGTTTTTTTTATATACCAAAGAAAAGAAGTAAAAACATAATAAATAAAACCTCCACTGTAGGTACAGATCATGCTGCTTGGCTGGATACATTTCATGATGTGCTGCTATTTGATTTTGGCTTTGCTACATGGACAGTGAAGCAGAAAATACAGTAAATGCAATGGAAACGGATATACTGAATTCCCAACTCAAGCTGCGGGAAGAATAGACCACAACTTAAAAAATGACACCTGCCCGTAAGCAAGGAGGTCTGGGAAACAAATGCTTTAAGGTCCTGGTGTATTTGGGTTTTAAAGGGTTTAAAGTTCAAAAAAAGTTTTAAAATCTCCACTGATATTTTTTAATCCAAACACTTTTGCTGCTAATCCCTTGTTAAAGAGATATGTAAGCTTTCTGGATTGTGTTGTTGTTCAGTCGTGTCGGACTTAGTGGCCATAGGGATGCATCACGCCAAGCACCTCTGTCTGTGTTTCTGGTTGTGCTTATCCATAAGGTTTTCTTGGCAGAGATACTGAAGTGGGTTGCCAGTTCCTTCTCCAGTGGACCATAATGTATCTGACCACTCTGCTATGGCCTTCCCATCTTGGGTAACCCCACATGGTATAGCCCACAACTTCACTGAAGTACACAAGCCACTTCACCACAACAAGGTAGCGACCCAGAAGGGGTTCTGGATTTTACTAGGTATATAATATCCCCGGGTATCTATTTACTTGTATGTACTTTATTTTATTAAGAAGTGCTTATAAACTTTGTTTTTACTGCCCTCTAAACTCATGAAGGTGCAGACTATGTAGTACTGAGTGTGCAGGGTATAAAACTAACTAACTATATATATATATATATATATATATATATATATATATATATATATATATATATATATATACATACATGTAAATAAATAAACTCCTTTAAGCATATGCCTGCTGTATTACACAGCTTTGAGCAAAGGTCAGGATGGATTATACTCAAGCCAGGAATCCTGCACACATATAGCTGTTTCAAGTTACGGCCTTTCATCAGGGTGGGGCCGGTTCCTAGAGCTTGTGTAGTAGATTTTTTTTTGAGGAGATATTTTACTACAACAATCACTTAATTTATTGTGGGCAAAAGAGCAGCAGAAGCCTCCCCCGTACAGCAAATAAATAGTACATTTGTGCTCACATTTGAATGTCTAAAACAAGTAAAAAAAATGTGTTTCCTGCTCAGAATTCTGAGAAATAGTTATTGCACTGCATTCTGGGAACCTGGGCAGGCACATGCAAATGTGCCCACAAAGGCTTCACTCTTGCAATCCGTGTGTGTGTGTTTGCGCCTATAAATATTTTTCTTTTTATTGCACCTATATTTACTTTTATAGTTTTAAGCTTATATAAGTTATTATATATTATTTATTTATCTTCGTTTTTTCCTTTATTTTATTTTTATTGTCTCTTTACATGTATTTATATTCTGATTAATTCATATTTATTTGTTATATAGACCATGAAAACTATATTTTATTTTTACAAGCTAAAACTTAATGTAGAATAGTTGAAACATAAACTTACCTGAGCAAGGCATTTTTTCCATCGCTCCTTGTACATCTCAATTCCCTTGTCTGATAACCAATTTCCAGATCCCAAGCACTAGGATGCTGTTGAATTTTGTAATTTTCATGCTTAAAAGTACTCCTTTCCATGGAATCTGAGCTGAAATCCAACATGGTCCTCCCACTCAAATTAATTTCTTTCAAATGAGGCAACCGACACTCACTCCAAGGCCCAACTTTAAGGCTGTACGAATACTCCTCATCACCAAAAGCACAATAAAGCTGAATATCACAAACTCTAAATTCAGTAAGATTTGGACAATCAGATCCACCATACAACGGAGGGGAGATAACCGAGCGAGTTCTGTGGTGGAGGCTCTTCCCACAGCCCTTCCTACAGGTTGACCAACGTGAAAATTCGGACACAATGCAGTTTCTTGGGCATGGTACAAGGCAGGCCTGTTCAGTTGGTGGCCGTGGTATAAAATGCTCACAGATTTCATCAAGGGTAATGGATCGGTTTAGTTTTTGAACACAATTAACTTTTCTATGTTGTAAGCCATGTTGGGCAGTTACACATTCTGAAGTCCTTGATTTTGTTTCGCTGTGAGGATAAGGGGCAAGAACACACATTTCCCACTCTGTAACTTCCCAATGGAAGAGTTCATTGTGCCAGTCACATATTTTGAAACAGCTCCTCTGACTTTCAGGCTTATCCTTTGGTTTGCAGTTGGAATGATGAGTAATCCAACCTTCTTCATGAACACACAGTACTGATCGACTCTGAACACCTCCAGCTCCACAGGCTCCTACACATGGACCCCATGTACCTAGAAGAAAAAGTGATTATTAATTAATTTCATGTAAATTGCATATGCCTTAAAACCAGTGCTAGTTTGTCCAAATAAGTCCCTGCTAAAGTGTACCGTACTAAACTAAACCATAAAAATACACTTCTAAGGGACATCATAGCTCTAGTATACAACGACTAATACTAAAAAATAATATAAAAGTCTGGTATTGGTTGGACAGCCTATCAGAAATGTCTCACTGCATGCTGTTACAGTTCTTGGTTTTCAAAAGTCAACGCGTTTCACCAAAAATAAATTAGGACCTTTGTTAGGATGTCATCCAGAGTAGTCAAAGACATATTTATTCCTTTCGATTAAGCGTTTCCAGAAGATACCACAATTTGCTTCCTGAGTCAAATATCATTCAATTAATTGTCTTATTACACACAAAAATACATTGAAATGTTTTTGTAACTATATAATAGCTTATAATAGCTTATCTAATCCTTGTCTTTACATTATAAAGGGACACAGATGCTTATAAGGCTAATGATACCACTGGTTTTGACCATGCTCCGTTTTTATTTTAAGATAGTTTCAGACTTAAGACAAAACAGGCGGGCAATTATCAGCCATTGGAAAAAGATACGTCTATGCTTAGTGGATGGATAAGTGAGGCTTATTGTCAGGTACAAATTGCAAACTTCTATGTAAGTTTACTGCAAGAATTTTTTTTTTTTGTAAGAACATTACAAGTTTGGTTATTCAGAAGACGATATAGAAATATACTGCAGCCTTTTAAGAGTCACTCACCTCAGATTTGAACACATTGGTACTATTAATATCCTACTAGATTAATCTGCTAGGTGCAGTAATGTGTTTCCTGTATCTTCATATTAAAACTTTGTCATTCAAAAATGTAATATTCAGATTTACAGCTCATGGGAAGTGGTAATAGTGATAAATATAATGTGCCAGGAGCATTTAAGAAAAAGTGTACAGTTTATCCTATCCCCATAGCATAATCAAGTAGGTCACTAAAGTTCTCTGAGCTGAATCATTTACTTGTAAGGTCTGTCAATAGACATTAACAAATAACATTTAACTCTATAATCTGTGAGAAAATCATTAAAAATATCCATGTCTTAAATGAGTTCAAAGTACTAATATGAACTATCAATATGAATATTTACACATAACAGGCCAAAAATGAAGACGAAACGTATGTCTAACGTTTGACGTTTCTCCTGCTCGGGGTAGAATTGCCTGGTATTTCAGGACTGGGTCACTGAGTGGGACCAGACTGATATACTACAGGATATTTCTCCCTGTGAAGGTCACAAGTGGCTAAAAGAGGTTGCTCTCAGAGTGGGTTATCATGGCTATAGAACTAACCTATTAAGTATAGTTTGTTCTTTGCTCTATTGTTGGTATTGTTTGGTACAAATATGATCAAACTTGCTAGGCTGGACATTATTACAATTAATAGAGCAAACTCTAGGCATATTGTACATCACAGAAAAAAAAAAACATTATTGTGGTTGAAAAAATGATAAAGAATTTTGCAAGCGGTGTCTGTGTATGCATCTGGTCTGTGTTTTTATCCCATCTTTTGTTAGATTTATGAATCTTTTCTGTATTTCACGCACAGGTGTGGGGCTCATATGGTGAAGTCAAATCTGCATTTTTACTAAACATTATTTATAAAGATGTCGGCTGTACATAAATTCATTCTAGCTGTGCTATTTTCCTTCTCAGGGCTATGACACTTAGAATATTATTTGTGCAAATAATAACTGCATGCCAGCGGATCAAATTAACAAGTTTTCTACAGAATTATAATGGGTTTAGATTTTTTTATTATCTTTATTTATTACGCTAATTATACAATTTCCAACAAGATACAGTAGAGAATATATCTCTATGTAACAATCTTTAACACTGGTAATAGTTAAGAGTCAAGAATATCAACACAATTTGGAAATTCTTATAAATAATGAGTGAGAATAGCATGTAAATAAATAGTAATTCAATACTTCAACAATTATAGTGGTTAAGAGGGGACACACAGCAAAAAGTTGGTTTTACTTACTGTATATAGTTGAGTATAAGCCAAGTTTTTTAGCCCTTTTTTTTAAGGCTTACAAGGGCCCCCTCGGCTTATACTAGACTCACTATCGCCATGTCTCTCTTTCCCCCCTGTGTCTCTCTTAACCCCCCGTGGCTCTCTTAACCCCCTGTGGCTCGCTTAACCCCCTGTGGCTCTCTTTCCCCCCGTGGCTCTCTTTCCCCCTCCCTTATCATCCTCAACCCCCCATCCTCAACCCCCCCATCATCATCCTCAACTCCCCCATCCTCAACCCTCCTCCTCATCCTAAACTCCCTCCTCAACTCCCCTCCTCACTTTACCCTTCTAATTACCTCCCCCTCTCCCTTTCCCCTCACTTACCTTCCATCTGCAGCTGTTCCTCCGCGCTCCTTCCAGCTTCGTCGTGACCCGGGATATGCTAATGACGTGACATCACATGCGTGTCACGTCATTAGCATTGGCTGGGTCAAGATGCAGCCGGAAGGAACGCAGAGGAGCGGAGGAGCAGCTGCAAATGGACATGGAAGGTAAGTGAGGGTAAAGGGAGAGGCGGAGGCAATTAGAGGGCTAAATTGAGGAGGGGGGTTTAGGATGAGGAGGGGGGTTTAGGATGAGGAGGGGGGTTTAGGATGAGGAGGGGGGTTGAGGATGGGGGGGTTGAGGATGGGGGGGTTGAGGAGAGGGGGGTTGAGGAGAGGGGTTGAGGTTGAGGAGAGGGGTTGAGGTTGAGGAGAGGGGTTGAGGTTGAGGAGAGGGGTTGAGGTTGAGGAGAGGGGTTGAGGAGAGGGGTTGAGAAGGGAGGTTGAGGAGGAAGGTTGAGGAGGAAGGTTGAGGAGGAAGGTTGAGGAGGAAGGTTGAGGAGGAAGGTTGAGGAGGAAGGTTGAGGAAGAAGGTTGAGGAGGAAGGTTGAGGAAGAAGGTTGAGGAAGAAGGTTGAGGAGGAAGGTTGAGGAGGAAGGTTGAGGAAGAAGGTTGAGGAGGAAGGTTGAGGAAGAAGGTTGAGGAAGAAGGTTGAGGAAGAAGGTTGAGGAGGAAAGTTGAGGAGGGAGGTTGAGGATGAGGGTTGAGGAGGGAGGTTGAGGATGAGGGTTGAGGAGGGGGGTTGAGGAGGGAGGTTGAGGATGAGGGTTGAGGAGGGGGGTTGAGGAGGGAGGTTGAGGGGGGTTGAGGAGGGAGGTTGAGGAGGGTGATAAGGGAGGGGGAGGGAGGGAAAGAGACACAGGTAAGGGAAAGGGGGAAGAGACACAGGGAAGGGAGAGGGGGGAAGAGACACAGAGAGGGAGAGGGGAAGAGACACAGGGGATAGAGAGGGGGCACAAGAAAGGGGCACAGAGGGCACACAAGAGGGGGACACAGAGGGTACAAGAGGGACACAGGGGGCAGCACATTTCCCACCCTCGGCTTATACTCGAGTTACTACGTTTTTCCAGTATTCTGTAAAATAGGTGCCTCGGCTTATACTCGGGGCGGCTTATACTCTAGTATATACGGTAATTAAGCACAATTTGGACCGCATCACAGTAAAGATCTCCTAAAATCATGTTGAAATTGTTTATACATTTTTTAAACACATGCATCTTTCCCTAAGAGAGCAATAAAGTCTGTGTTTACATGAGTCAATGACTGGCCCTTTCCAGACCCACAGCTACAGTCCTGTGTAGTGAGCAAAAGAAACAAATAGAGTTAACTCTTAACAAATCAATCTGTTCAGAGCATGGCATCATGGAATCACCTAAACAGGTCAGTTATGGGTTAACTGGTTGGTGCATTCCTGCATTCAGTGAAAAACTGCCATCAATTACTGTCCTCACTGGATTTTATTAATCATGCCACAGTCAGGAAGCAGGATAGACTGTGTTTGAAAACAGACTTAAAACTTTAGATTTCTTAGTTATTAGCGCTACAATTCTGAAAGCCTGCAACTGCTTACAAACCCGTAAATGGCAAATGTAGCAAAAAATATTACGAGTATTAAGAGAGGACTCGCAAGGGGGTTAATCACCTGTTCATAGCACTGCAGAAGCAAATATAAACACACCACTGAACTTTAAAATACAAGGAAAGCAATCTAAGGAATTAGAATTATTACACAACAGTCTCAAGTTCACAAGTCTGTAGAATTTTTTATTTTTTTTTACGTTTTATTTCTGTGTTATATCAATCTCTGCAATCAATGGGTTAATACATATCATGGAACAGTAAGTCTGTGTGTTTGTGTATGGTTTAAATCTCTCAGAATTTAACTAATGATTTGTGATGTATTTACCATAATTAGTCATTCCAAAGAAGTAATCATGTTATGGACAACAAAGGTCTAACATATAGGGATTATATCCCTCTTTCCTCTATCATGAATGTTATCTATTGAGTTCCTTCTTAATTGGAGCAGAGCCATAGACTTCTTTTGAGAAATCTCGCGATTTACGTGAGTTTGTTGATCTTTGCGTATATCTCGCGATACACGCCAACACGTAGTGCGCGATGACATTGCAGCATTCTTTGACGCTGGCGCCGTTATGTCATCGCGTATGTGCTCGCGGGTGCAATAAAACACTGCAAATTTAATCCACGAAGGTCCCCTGATGAATCCGTTGTAAATATTACGGGGAAACGCGCGTCGGGAAAGCAAGCAGGCTGCTGGGGTAAGCCGTTTCCCCTTTATTCACTTATTGAAGCATGGTGATTTGGATAAAGAAATAGGCCTTTAATGGGGACCTTAACTTACAAAACTTGATACGTTTTTTGCCTTATATTGAGTAATTGAGAGCAGTATTTATGTTGCTGCCTCTCAAGACCTATTTTAATTTTTGGAATCTCTATGGTTAAATTGTGTGGAGAAATAGGTTTCATAATCTTATAAATATGTATTGACCTGTTTTCTCTACCAACAAGAAGATAAAAAAAATAGAGATCCTTTTGGAAACTTACTATATGCAACATTAGTCAGCTATCAGTTTAATCAAGACTGATGCTGCCTTTATATATTATAAACAATAGACATTTACAAGCTTAAGGGGTTATTAATAATAGCTTACATTCCACTGGTCAGCCTGCTTTATCAGATAAACAAAGATTGTATATTGTTTTAATGTGATATTTTTTAATCAATAAAGTTTTTTCTTTAGTTTGCTGTTACACAATTATAAAATAGAGTCTTGCATTTTCTCTAGTGTCCTGGTGAACTTTATTGGGGATCCAGTTCACGCAAAAATCCACAATTCGTGTTATATCATGGAACCCGCATGAACTAGAACAGTAGATTTATTGATTTTTATACATTTCAACATTTCTGGATTGCGAGTCAGATCGCAAATTGTACTTCTAAACCCTAATGACGGTCTCATTTACTAATGGCTCTGTCTAAGCTGCAAGTTAAGGGTTTGGCTCTGTCTAAGCAGTAAATTGGTCAAGATCAGGCCCTGAAGTGCTACATATAGATGCATGATTTACAATGTTGGCTTTCTGCCATGTACTTACGAGCTTGAGTCAATTTAAATCGCTGTAACTGTTGCAATTTTTAAGCCCGCACACCTATGGGCTGTATGAAGGCAACTGCAGAGTTGGAATTTAATGAAGCCCCTTTTAATGGTTAAGTAGACTTTTTAATGGTTGGATTTCGTTATATAGCAGCTTACAGGCAGATTATTTTTCTATGAAGCTTATTTATCAAACACTGATAAACTTTAACCTAAGATTGGATAAATAGAAGTCTTAGAAAACACATTGTAGGAAGAGGAGATAATTAAAGAACAAACAGCATAACAAACTAACAGCATTAATAGTTGGGCCATGGTTCGTGTTTGCAATCTAATTTTTTTAGATAAATTACAAATTTTTGAAGATAGTTTATGTATATAAAGTTTCCATCTTGTATGACCTGAGTACTTCCTGCTAGGAAGTAACTTGAGTGGGTGTGTTTATCTTATCTATAAGTGGGGGAGGGTGGAGATGAGGAGGAATTTTTAAAGGGGATTTGGAATGGGATACTTTCCCCTTTACATGTCCAGAAGCGCAGCTTGCAACTATAACTGAAAGTCCGCTCCTGCTCCACTTATCATACATGCAATCTACATCAAAGTCAAGGGTTAAGCAGAGGAATAACCATTTTTATCAAAAACTAGATTTATGACATGATTTCTGACCTTACTAATTATGCTCTTAGCCTTATTTATTTTGTTACCATACAATGTAATTTTAACTTCACTTTTTTAGCATTATTAACTGTATTCATTGCTGCAAAGAAATGCAAACTATTACAATAGTTACACAGCACCGTCATATTATCTATGCATGGCAATCAGTACAGTGTGCTACATATGGTAAAACTATTTAAAACACGGCACATTTCATTTTTAAGCCACAAAACTACACAAAAACAATAAACAGATAAAATGAAGAAAAAAAAAATTGTTTGTTTCCTTTATTTTTCTCATACCCCAGTAAGTAGTTGTATATCATAAAAGTAAAATGGTTTTCAAGCATTTTCTCACTCTGATTTTTTTTTATTAAAGCCTAATAAAGAGAAATAATTTCATTAGTAAACCATCTGGTGCAGGCTGTTAAAGCAACACACCCATCTGTTTAAAATCACTGCTTTGATAACACCAAGTGCTTTGTATAATTAATGTTATTTAAGAGCATGCTGTCTGCACAAATATAAGCCAACATATACATCTACAGTTTATAATATATTTCTAAATGTAATGAAAAATGGGTTTACCTTTTGGCTCACAGTATGTACAAATATTTACATGTTTAAACAAATGCTAAAAATGCTTATCCACATGGAGGTCTGACCCCTGGCCCGATCTCAGTGGTGAAAGTTTACTTAAATATATTGGACTAAAGTATGATTTGTAATATTTTTTGCAGTGTAATGAAGCTTATTATGCTATTTTAAAGAACTAGTATTAATAAAATGGAAACATATTTAAACTATTCCTGTTTCATCCCTGCCAGCAGTGGTGTGCAGTAGCCACTAGGTGGCGCCCCCAGACTTTGTTCAATTTGTTCTTCTATTGAGGCTTTGGCTTAGGGTTAAGGTTTAGGGTTCAGGGTTATGGTAGTGGCAGATAAGTGCTGTGTAAAGCTTATCATCTGCCTTAACCTAAACCCCTAAGTCTGACTCTAAACCTAATCACAAATAGTCTTGGCTCACCACCATTGCGCCACCAAAACCAGAATAGTAGAAATATTCTAGTAGAGTAAATAATAATAAAAACTACTTTTAAATGTATTGCCTATTTATACAATTGTATTCAGCTCTGTCCATCTCTATTGTTGTCCTCCCCTAACTGTGAGGACAAGTATTTTGGTAAGTTGCTTGGAGCTTTGTAGGCTGAGATTAGTTTATTACCACACAGCGAGTTGCTCTCTGCATTTTTTTTTTTCCAATAAAGAATGGGATTACAGTGTCCCCCTATACAAATTCCATTTGTTGTTGCTGTTCAGTCATGCTCAACTCACCATGACCCTATTAACTGCAGCACACCAGGCACATCTGTAAGCCACTGCCCCTCTGAGCGCCATCTAGCACATATTCAATGATCTCATCTATCCATGTCTGCCTCTGATGCTGGGAAAGATTGAAGGCACACAAAGAAGTGGACAGCAGAGTCTTCTCTAGGGAATTCTAACTTCTCATGATATGGCATAAATATTGGAGTTTCAGCCTCATGATCAAACCTTCCAGTGAACAGTTTGGCTTGATTTCCTGTAGTATTGATTGATTGGTTGTTAAAATGTATATTTTTCCTTGTTTATTTCCTCTGTATAGCGCTACGGAATATGTTGGCGCGTTACAAATAAAAGTAATAATAATAATAATAATTGGATGTTCTTGTACCCTAAGCAGTATTCTCCAACGCCACAATTCCAAGGTGTCAATTCTACGGCGTTCAGCCCTTTTTAATGGTCCAGCACTCACATTCATATGGATTATCTTACAATGGTGTACTTTCCCTCTAAAAGGATTTGCATAAATTAGAGGAATGGGTGACTAAATGGCAAATGAGATTTAATACGAATAAATGTAAACTTCTGCATTTGGGAAGAAAAATAGCCATGCAATTTATAATCTTAATGGAGCAAATCGAGGGGTATCAGATATTGAAAGGATTTGGGAGTGCCTGTGGACAACCACCTGGGTAACAGTGCTCAATGCCAAGCAGCAGCTACAAAGGCAAGTAAAATATTAGCATGTATTAAGAAGGATATAAAAAGCCAAGGAAGCAAATATAATTCTGCTGGTAGCACGACCTTAACGCGCCGTCATCTGCGCGCGGACACATGCGTGCACCGACAACAGTGCGCCTGACAATAGTGCGCCTGACAATAGTGCGCCCGACATCTGCGGGCAGGACTTCAGGTAAGGTGGGCTTAGGGGTGTTCGGTTTAGAGGGTTTAGGGTTAAGGGTTAGAGTTAGGCTTAGAAGTTAAAGGGTTAGGGTTAGGCTTGCGGGTCTAAAGGATAGGGTTAGTCGTGGGGGTCTAAGGGTTAGGGGTAGGCTTAGAGGTTGAAGGGTTAGGGTTAGGCTTGGGGGTACATATGTTGCGATCAAGGCAAAACAATATTAACACCTTACAAAAGATGGAGGACCCGGTCGAGTAATGTTTTGGAAATCCGTAACATTGGACTCTCCACTAGTTGTCAGATAGTCAAAAGTTCTCTGGAAATCCACCTCTTCCTCTTGCCATATACTTCCTTAACTCCACCGCTCAAATGAAAAAAGTATAGCATTTTTTTAATTATTTGAATTTATTATTTCAGTAAAGACAAACAGAAGCATTTAGAGGAAGCTTGTAATGCATGATCATTCAGGACCTGAAGAAAAATGCCTATAAGATGAATTATTGTTGCATTGCAGTCAACTCCTCCTTAGGGTCAGGTTAACTGAATAAGCTTAAATGCCATAAAAGCTATCGATACGTTTTTTTATACATCTATAACTTGGTAAAAAATGCTTCAAATTAAGGTTTTCATATATTTTCTGCTTGATTTAACTGTTCTACAAGATGTTGCAGAGCGGTTTTAATTACTTCAGTGGTCCTTTAATAGCTTTTGTGAATATTTAGCATCTTTGCTTTATCCCTTTAGGATTTTCCATTTTAATATTGTCAGGGCAGTGAACAGATCTGCAAATTCTAAGAGTCTGTGTTATAGAGAGGTCCCCAATTATTGTCCTAAAATATACAGAGATTCAGGTA
Source organism: Discoglossus pictus (assembly GCA_027410445.1). NCBI lineage: Eukaryota > Metazoa > Chordata > Amphibia > Anura > Alytidae > Discoglossus > Discoglossus pictus. The sequence goes on along the minus strand of CM050173.1, from coordinate 24,375,541 downwards.
AATAAAATAATCATAAGTATCATAGCGCAGACTGCTGATTCAAATCTCACTGTAATAAAGAGCATTATTTAATGAACCACTGATCTGATTAAACATTTTATTCTCATTACTGCCAATTAATACAGTCCTTCAGGATTTCTAATTAGATCAAAAAATGGATGAGCACTGATTATACTGCGTGATTAGTGTTATCCCTCTCCCTGGAGAAGGACATATCTAGAGACTTAGCAGCAACTAAAGGTTTTAATTAAATAAGAAACTAAAGAGCTTTTCATTCTAGCTTGCAAGGTTTCTGGGTTTCTTCAGTTGGTTCTTGATTTGTAAGTAAGTTTGCTAATGGGTTAAGAACAATGATGGGCAAAATAGCTGTAGATTAAGACATAGACAGATACCAAGATAGAATATCTTCAGAGGGCTTGTATGTTCAGGGCCAACATAAGTACTAGTTCTGAAAAGCATGAATACAAAAACTTTTGGTGTGTCTCTGCATTTGTTAAATACAAGTTTGTGGGTCAGTGTTTGGTGGTTATACACGTCAGCCTGAAGATGAAACAGGTAGGCACTTAGTATCTGCTGTGCCTAGAACCAAAGAAACCGGAATGAACCAGAAGCAAGATCACTATCAAACAGTCCAGAGATCAAGGCGGAAAGTAATGATTCATAGTCAAAAAAGGAAGTTGATGTTAGGGCAGGCAATAGACAAAACCAGAATGGCTAATCAGGTCATGGATCAGGTTCCAGAGATCCTGGATAGTCAGACAAAGACTAGAGTCAGAACCAGAAAGCTTAGTTGGTTCTTAGAGCAGAACAACTGAGCAAAACAAAATATTTAAATTTATTTATTTGTGTCGATGAATCTGGTGTGGCTTTCCTGTTTTATGGAGTGGGGAATCCTGTTGCTCTACAATATGCCACAGTCCATCGGAAATATTGTTGCTCTGCACCATGGCACAGTCCAGAAAATCACTCCATCAAAGAAATAGATCACATACTCCAAAGAAATATTCACCAAGCCAGATCAGCCCCATAGGGGTGAATCAATAAGTTGTTTCCTACAAACGTCTTATCCCACGGCAAGCTATCACATGCAGGGAGCAATAAGCAGCACATTATTCACAAAGCATTTCTTCTTCTCTCCACTTTTAAAAAAAAACTATTAATATTATATGATTGAATGATTCCTATTTAATAGAAGCTACAAGATTAACGCTTATAACTCTCTGGCTTCTATTAAAATAGGAATAATGCAGCATATAGTAATGTATTAATACTAGAAATTAATTAGTATTTAATTCATATTAATTAAGTTTTACTTTAGATGGTATTTACTTTAAATCATACCTGAGCAGTACCAAATGCCTCAACGCTAAATCCAGAGCATGAGCAATGGCAATTATTTCAGCTTTGAAATACAAAAATACTTGGAGATTTAGTAAGCACATTTTTAATCTCATTTGGATATATTATTCTTCGTAAATATCTGGAAAGTGGCAGATTGGAAGAGCTACAATCTGTGATCTCTACTCTAAAGAACCATTCTTATTGGAGGTGTCCCCCTTTGTCTCCTGGCCTCCCCTATATTAAAGTTAATTTTATTGAATGTCCCCCATTACCTGGCCTCCATAATGTTTATTCTTTGTGTTTTGTACTCATCTCATAATAAATAAAACAATATTTTAAAATCATAATAATAAAAACGAAGTTGGAGTTCCATAGAAATGTTGAAATGTGTACACATAAAAGCTAGACTGTAATATATTGCATTTGTATATACAATATGCTGATTAATGTGCTCTCTAGTAACCTTGTGTTTCAATGAGTATATTATGAATATTTAATCAAATTTCTTTTTATTTTTATGATTTTGCCTAGGTAGAGATTTGATTATTTTATTCAGATCAAACAAATATAAATGTAAGGGGCATCTTGATAAGATATTTAAAATGCAATGTTTTATGTGCAATAGAAGTGTATTATTTTATAAACCTCTTTACATATGGTATAGGCATTTTAATATACCACAGTAAGCAAGAGTAAAACAAATTAACCATAAAGAAACTAATTCCATAGATTCAGAATATTCATGATTTAATTTAGTGTTTGGAAATAGAGGATATACAATAAAAATAAGTTCTGGTGAGGACAAGGATGAAAAATTAATTATTTAGCTGGCATCTGTCTTCTTGCAAATTAATTGAAATATGTATGAATTTCATGTGTAACATAATCTAATTTAACAATAAATAACTTAAATGGGTATCATATAGATATCAAGTAGCAAAGTTCTCAAAATATGATGTTTAAATAATGCATGGAAGTTTCCTGGGTTTCAAATGTTTCCTAAAAAACAGCCACTGATTAGTAGAAAAATAGGTATAATATTAAAAAGTTGAATGTATTTATTTGCTGGGTACTTCTATCTGGAATTGCTTACATAACAGTGGGTACAGGTGCACAGTATCTGGGTACAGCTAGTGACTTCTAGAGGAAGTGCTGCCAGTCACATGTTTGCTGGGGTCACAGCTTATTTCTCTGGTCTTCTTGTGGGAAATGTAAAGACCAGCAGCAGTGATGCAGGAGAACAGACAACTGTAGGTAAAATCTATTGTGAGTGTGCTGCACAGATTTGCACATGTTAGAAAGTACCAATTATTTTCATGAATCTTACTAAATTTCCCAGGCTGCATTACAGCATAGACATCAACCCCAAATGTTTCAGCCTCAGCTTCCTCCTGATTGGCCAAACATTTTTTTAAATGAATGATCATTTAGCCTGGATTTGGAGAGGGTGATAACCCTGTTTTTCAACTGTCAGAAATTATAAGATATTTTGCTAACTTAAAGGTACAGTGGATATAAAAATTCTACACACCCATTTTAAAATGTCAGGTTTCTGTGCTGTAAAAAAATGAGAATCATTTCAGAACTTTTTCCACCTTTAATGTGACCTATAAACTGTACAACTCAATTGAAAAACAAACAGAAATATTTTAAGTAGGGGGAAGAAAAAATATAAAAATAAACTAATACTTTGTTGAAGCACCTTTTGATTTTATTACAGCACTCAGTCTTTTTTGGTATGGGTCTATCAGCATGGCACATTTTGACTTGGCAAGATTTGCCCACTCTTCTTTGCAAAAACACTCCAAATCTGTCAGATTGCAAGGGCATCTCCTGTGCACAGCCCTCTTCAGATCACCCCACACATTTTCAATTGGATTCAGGTCTGAGCTCTGGCTGGGCCATTCCAAAACTTTAATCTTCTTCTGGTGAAGCCATTCCTTGTTGATTTGGATGTATGCTTTGGGTCGTTGTCATGCTGAAAGATGAAGTTCCTCTTCATGTTCAGCTTTCTAGCAGAAGCCTTAAGGTTTTGTGCCAATATTGACTGGTATTTGGAACTGTTCATAATTCCCTCTATCTTAACTAAGGCCCCAGTTCCAGCTGAAGAAAAACAGCCCCAAAGCATGATGCTGCCACCACCATGCTTCACTGTGAGTATGGTGTTCTTTTGGTGGTGTGCAGTGTTGTTTTTGCGCCACACATATCTTTTGGAATTATGGCTAAAAAGTTCAACCTTGGTTTCATCAGACCATAACACCTTTTCCCACATGCTTTTGGGAGACTTCAGATGGGTTTTTGCAAAATGTAGCCTGGCTTGGATGTTTGCTTGTTAATGTTGCTGTAGGTCTCTTGGTAGCCTCCCAGACCAGTTTTCTTCTTGTTTTTATTCAATTTTGGAGGGTAATGTCACTGTTGTGCCATATTTTCTCCACTTGATGATGACTGTCTTCACTGTGTTCCATGGTATAGCTAATGCCTTGGAAATTATTTTGTACCCTTCTACTGACTGATACCTTTTAACAATGAGATCCCTCTGATGCTTTGGAAGCTCTCTGTGGACCATGGCTTTTGCTGTGGGATGCGACTAAGAAAATTTCAGGAAAGACCAACTAGAGCAGCTGAACTTTATTTGGGGTTAATCAGAGGCACTTTATATGATGACAGGTGCATGCTGACTCCTATTTAACACAATCTGGAATGCAATTGCTTAATTCTGAACACAGCTACATCCCCAGTTATAAGAGGGTGTGCAGACTTAAGCAACCTCATTATTTTTATTTATCTTTTTCTTCCCTCCACCTAAAAGATTTCAGTTTGTTTTTCAATTGAGTTGTACAGTTTATAGGTCACATTAAAAGGTGGAAAAAGTTCTGAAATTATTTATTTTTGTCTCATTTTTTTACAGCACAGAAACCTGACATTTTAACAGGGGTGTGTAGAGTTTTTATATCCACTGTAAGTGTTTAAATGTTTATTTTGGAATTTTTGATGCAAAAAAATGTGTGTGTACACTACTAATTCTCCTCTATCAGATTAATGAATAATCCACAAAATTCAGATATGCCTTTAAGTCACGAGTACACACATATATAAATTGAGATATCTAGTAGATCTAGCTATAAACTAGAAATGGTATACCAAATTAACACTGATGGTTTTTAAATTCTCGTGAGGAATATAATACATTTAGCTGCCTATATAAAAAAATGTAAATGTGGGAATTGAAAGAGTTGGAAGTGGTATAGAAAACGTGTATACGTGTGTACGTGTGTGTTATTTTCATAGTATGTGCAGTATTCGCCCCAGACTTTATTTGGTTCCTACACCCATGCTAGTACAGCATCATTTTAGGAAAAGTAGACTGAATCAAGTTATCAAGTTGTAGTACATAAGCAAGTGTCAATATGTACACACACACATATATTATACATATATTTTTAAATATATATATATATATATATATATATATATATATATATATATATATATATATATATATATATATATAAATAAAGAGTGAGGTAGCCGTGAATGTCCAGTAATCTAGTTGAATAATGAGTATTGCAGTGAATAGTGATACCTTTTTTATTGGACAAACGTATTCATAATAAAGCGACGAGCTTTCGAGAGATAATGCCAATCTTTATCAAGTCAGTATCGCTTTTTGACTTGATAAAGAGAGGCATTATCTCTCGAAAGCTCCAATAAAAAAAGGTATCACTATTCACTGCAATACTCTCAACTATATATATATATATATATCACATATTATAATTGTCTAACTACAATTCGTCGTCACGCTGCGTTGTGTAGTGCGTACGAGCCTTGTGCAGCGAGGCGAGCTGTTAAACCGCTCTGTTGCATAGTGCGTACGACTTAGCGGCGAAACAAAAACAGTAAAAAAAACACTAAATACACACTAAAAAATAAAACAAAGGTCACTTACAGCATGGGGAACCAGGCAGGACGTCTGGAATTGAGTTGGAACTGCAATTTAGATCGATTTAGCCGAGTTACAAAGATCTAAAATCGGCTAAGCGAGAAAAAAATGGCCGCCGAAAAAAATGAAAATGAGGCTATACTACTAGGAACTGCGTAAAACACAGCCACAGACGTATGTGTTTGAAAAACAACGAGATAAAGGATGCGGATTAACCACGCAATGAGTAAAAAGACAGTAGCGAGTACATTTTACGAAACACAATTACAGATTTACGCATTAACACAGATTTAACGACTTTGTCTCACGCAACATCGGATTTACCGCCTAAACCAACGCATTTGATGTGAAATATAAGTTGCAAGTTACAAAAATAAAAATTTTAATTTTTTTTTTTAAATTTATTTTAAGAAAAAAAAAAAGGGACAAATGTAGCGTCATGTTGTGTGGCAAACAAATTTCACTACATTTAATTCTTATTGACCGTCATTTGACCGTTTTACCATATTTACTGTTAAACCGTAGTACTTTAGCGGGCTGAGCGATGAGCGCCGCAGGGGATCATTGCCCGGCGAGCCTCGAGCAGCGAGGCGAGCCGTTAAACAGTAGTACTTTGGCAATGAGCGCCGCAGAAAAAATGCCGCAAGAACAAAACGAAAACCTGGCGACAGCACTATAACCACGGAAAACACGTACCGATAATCTGCTAAGACGCATACCACACATTATCCGCCATTTTAGGATAATGCGGAAGTACACAGCTACGTTAACGGTTTCGGATCGCGCACGCACACTATTACACTGCACACGTTCATCACGCTTACACAGCACCTGCACACCACTAATGCTGCAGCAACATCAACACAGATTGCCAGCTCTTCAACACAATGCATAAAAATACGTAAATTAATTATTCAGTAGTACACAGAAAACAACATTAGCTACCTTACAATTCCATATGTATATTAATAACTAAACAACTTTTAAAACATACACATCTGATTGCCGTCATTTTTTGACGGGCAATACGCTAGTATATATATATATATATATATATATATATATATATATATATATATATATATAACACATACAAACATACATACATAACTTTTTTTTTCTATCGGACAAACATGTTCATAGTAATGACAAGCATTTGAGAGCAAAACTTCTCTCTATCAACTCAAGAGCAATGCAGACTTTAGCTTAGCATATAGAGAAAGAAATTCAAAGTGACAGGCATCAAGAATAATGTTCTGTTTGTATTATTTTGTACCACGGCCCTCCATTCACTATCTGTGCCACTTATATAGAAGATATTCTCCTCATAATGGCAGATGTAGCCCAATGTTTAATAAATACCATTTTTGAAGCCCTCGTTAACGCTTAACGCTGCCCTTTTTAGCTAATCACTTATCAGCTATAGCGCTATGTTTGCTGTAATTCCGTTTTTTAACCGAAACTCAATATAGCCCTGTTTTTTGCCCACAGATCACGGTTGACCAACCTGCTTCACAATAATGCCATTTTTTTTCTCACATGACCCCTTTTAACGGAGTCACAGCATTGAGATGGACAGGGCGAGAGACAGAAAGAGAGGAAAGAGAAAATGTGAAAACAAAGAGAGAGAGACACAGAAGACACCCAAATCCTACCTACGACATTAAGTCGCAAGGTACAGAATATTTTCATTGTTTCTTGGTTTCTCATAATGTGATTGTTAATTGTTTAATAAAACCCACATTAATTGGATTTTTGTTGTAAGGGAGAAAACATTGGAGTTAGAGAGAAATTGCCACCAGGGCCCCCAAATATTACCAACAACATCCACTGCCAAGGTACAGAATATTTTCATTGTACATGTCTTCATAAGGTTTTAGCTCCATGAAAACTAGAGTAATTAATAGGGCCATAAAGATCCTCACTTCTTAATGCATAAAAGAATAACAATAAAACAGAGGGAAAAAAGGAAACAAACATATCAGTTATGGTACCCACAATTCTTGTCACTCTTAAACATATCTATATTACATCCTGCATTTTTAGTTTCAAAGTGTTATTTTCATTTTTAATGTCTTTCTTTCCTGTATGGTTTTAAAATGAGTATTTTGATGGAGTGGTTATTCAGGGAAAGGTGGTGCCCAACTGCGGTACAACAACAATACGACATTTGGATACAACTTTCCTGGGTCCCCCTGACTCACAGGAGGTAAAAAGGTTTAATGTGTTGCATTAAATCTGACACAAATAAGGGGTTAATACTGCTAGCTCCTATAAGCCCAGGGCTCATCAGGATCCCCTTTCAACATCCATTACCCCCTATAAGCTGGGTATGCTCCAAGATCTCCCCTTAATACCAACTACCTTCTATGAGCCTGCTTATCCCCCAACTAAAGTATACCCACAGGGGTCTTTATGAATCCCCATGGCACTAAATACCATTACCATGGGTTTCCTATGACCACAGGGGTCCATACTGGACTTCTATGGACCCTAACCTCCACCATGGGGATCCATTTCATGTAGTTTTTTGTGTATTTGTTGACTATAGAGGGGTCCAAAATGGACCTGTGAGTTAATAGGAAGGTTGTCTTGGGGGGTCCTTGTATCTATATTGTTGAATTATGTTATTTTCTTGGTGTTTTAGCTGATATTGAACATATAAACTGTCACGATCTGCTACTTCAATTGGACTTGGTAAGAACCTGGTTCAAACCAATCCAGCAGAATTGTGCAGTCCTTTTACACCACTGATAGCAGAAGATGGACCAAACACCAGTATCACGCCCAGGAGCTTGCTTCAGCAGACCAGAATATCAGGAACACCATATAATCCCTTAGAAATAGGATTAATGCGCAGAATGACACTTACACCTTGTTTATGTAAGCCCCGACACAACTGACATACCTTTATTAATGGTCACATTTTATACAATTTTCTGGCATACAGGCTGGCCAATCACAGTAAGCCCCCATTCTTCGGTACATAGAAGAGTGACCCATTAACAATAGGCTGCCCATGTTTACTGGGAAACCCTGTACATCTGATGAGGTCAGACCATTAAGCTTATCATGGTGATTATATTAACTACAACCATTTGCTGTAATCTTGAAATGTGTGTACAAGGATTATCTATGAGACTTTGGTCTTGCATGTTGGTTGATGCAATAGCCTGCAGAATATCCTATATGTTTTTTTAAATCAATTCGTATAACATGAGACATAATAAATATGTTATACAGAACATAAACCAAGATACATACAGTACAACAGTGTAATCATATTTTAACCATAAGCACTAAGAAATACATAATCATAATAATAAACGGTAACTTCTTGCCAGCCCAGGCTAGACCATAGTACACAACAGTCCAATCAGGCCCTGGACATAACATAAAAATGTTGCACATCATATAATTGACCCCCTAAAACATATACCACCATTACTCTCTCACATCTTGTCCAGTAACAAAACCATAATCCTTAACCAGAGCATATGTATAACTAGATTTCATTAGCAGATGAGACATACAGCTATATTACTGCTCAATAGATTACATGGGTAAGTCTCCAGATCAGCAGATTTAGCAAATGTTTTTAATGTTCCTTTAACACCACCGATCCCTTCTACTTACTAAGTAGAATACATTTATTTAAAAGCCTTATATTTATTCTGAATTTTAGAACACCTTCCTTGCCCCATTAAACAGAACCTATTGTCTCCTTTAGCAAAGTTATCAAGGTCTCCCATTAAATTAGATCATTAAATTTCAGAGGTTTATTTTGCTTGACTTCCTCTCCTCACTATATGAATGCCGTCTAAATTCCATGACATACGCTTTCAAACCTGCAATACTTGTGTAACTCTGGGTCAACCACAAAATGTTAAGATAACAAATTCTTGTATCGGGAAATGTTAAGTTTCCTAAACTGTCATGTTGTAGAATTCGTAACATATACACTCATTCAATATTGATGTTGTTGTTCAGTTTCTACTCTGTAATTGACCTTTTGCATGCGAGAGAGGAAAAAAAAGATACATGAAAGGTTAGAAGATGAGTCCCCACACTAATATAATAATATTTCATCCAATTCACAGTTATTTTATTTCAGTGAGAGGCCATGTTTGGTTTTACTTTATACTAACTGTGATATATTCTTATGGATTTTTGTGCAACACTTGTATAAAGCTCTACAGGAAAAATGGTCAACTTACTGATAAAGAGCGACAATAAATAACAATAGTAAACAGGGGCTTCTTCAGGTGCTGAAAGTACAAAGCACCAGTGCCCATTACGAGCAGAAGCAGCTTTGAGGCAAAGGGGCACCTTAAATTAATAGGATAGTAGAAGAACATACAGTTTGTGTTGCAGAAATATATTTGCTTTTTTATTTATCGAGGATCTTCATGACTGGTTGGGTGGGGGGTGATGTTGGTCCAGTGTGCATTATTGTGTTGTGACTATTCCTCTTCCTTCCAGTACTTTGCTGCTTCCCGCCATTCACTGGGAAGAGATTCCATTGGCTTACATTAACCATATAATTACATATGTAATGGAATGAATGGAACAAACCATTAATCAAGTACTACAAGAGACATGGAGTATTTGACCTTTCAACTGAAGAAGGTGGCCCCAGAATACTGGTGCAAGATGGAAGCTAAAGATTGAGAAGGTTTTCCAAAAGCCGCCTGTATTGTAAATTATTTTGTACCACGGTCCTCCATTCACTAGCTCTGACACTTATATACAAGATACACTCCTCATAAAGGTAGATGTAGCCCTTTATTTAATATATACCATTCTAAAGCCCAAATTAATGTTAAATGCTACCCCTTTTAGCACTAATTAGCTGTTGTGCTGTTTTTGCTGTAATTTCATGATTCACACTTCGCAGTATGTCTGTTTTTTGCCCATCATTCCCCGCTGAGCATTCTGCTTTGCAAGCAAGTGGTTTTCCTCATGGGACCCCGTTTAACACTCTTAAGAGTGTCTCTGCATTATGATGGGCAGAGCAAGAGACACAGAGAGACAGAAAGAGAGGAAAGAGAGGAAAAATAACGAAAACAGTGAGAGACACAAAAGACCAACAAATCCTACCTTCAACATCCAGTGGCAAGGTAAATAATATTTTAATTGTTCCCTTGTTTCTCCTAATGTGATTTTTAATTGTTAATGGTCTAATCAAATCTACATTATTTGTATGGAGAGAGAGATTGCCACCAGGGACCACCAAATCCTACCGACAACATCCACTGGCAAGGTACAGAATATTTTCATTGTCTGTTTCTTATAATGTGATTGTTAGTTGTCTAATAAAGTCTACATTCATTGTATTTTTACATGTCCCTGCCAAGACTCCTAGAATGCAGTGTAATAACTGTATTTGTCTGAATTCTGGGCAAGAAAGTTTTTGATCTTGTTTTAGACATTCAAATGTGAACACAAATGTCCTATTTTCTTTACTATTTTGCACAGATTTACAGATGTCTGAGTGCAAAGGAGTTGAAGCCCCAGATAATACTGCTGGATTTGAAAATACAGGTGCTGGAACACCTGGAGAAAGGGGAGCGGCAAGCGGATATTGGAGTGGATCTGAAATTGTGAACCTTCACCATCCACACCATCCTAAAGAACCAAGAGAAGATCATGTCTTCAGCAACCAACAGCACTGCATCTTCTGCACAGGATGCTACAACCTGGAGGAGATGGAGAATAGGCTGTCCATCTGGCTAGACGATAAACTGGAGAGGTTTGGTTTGACAGCTTCAAAAAGAGGAACAACCTTTACAACAAAGATAACTGGATAAGTGGAAAGTGCTGACACAGAAGCTGCTGCAGGCTTTTTAGCCCCTTTGAAGGACATTGTTGAATGAGGCAACTATCAACCAGACCTGGTTTTAAACATGGATGAGACTGGCCTTTTCTGGAAGTTGAGGCCAAGCCGCACATTTATATCAAGTGAGCCGAAGACAGCACAGGGCTTTTAAGCGGCCAAAGACCAGGTAACCCTTCTGCTGGGAGGGAATGCCAGCGGTGACTTCAAAATTAAGCAATTGCTGGTCTACCACTTAAAGACACCAAGAGCCATGGAGGGCATTGCTAAATCCAGTTTGCCGGTAATTTGGCTATCTAACAGAAACTCCTGGACCTGCATTTTCAAGGAGTTGTTAAGCGACCATCTGTTCCCTTTCATGCATCGTTATTGCAAGCACAAAGGACTTGAGGAAAAAGTGCCCCTGATAATGGACAATTCTCCAAGCCACCCTACTAACTTGGCTTAGCTCCACAGCTTTATGTCGGTGGAAGAAGTAATTCTGCCACCCAACACTACTTCACCCATCCAGCCTATGGACCAGGGGTTCATTGCAACCTTCAAGGCCTACTATCTTCGCCCACACATTCCGCCACCTGATTGATCAGATGGACAGCCAGGAGAAGCAATCCATGATAGAGTTATGGAAAAAGTACGCTATCATGCAGCTGTGTGGAAGAAGATATGGTCAGAGCTGTGCCGAGATTTGTGACCAGAGGAGCTCATCATAGTGGAGATAGTGGACCTAGTGACAACAGCTGACATGGGAGATGCAGATGCCCAGGACATAGGGGACTTGGTCCAGGCTTTGGGTGAGAGGACCTTGAACAACTGGTGCAACAGGGCATTGAGGAAGCCCAGGACAGCAGTGACTCTGACAAAGAGCCACAAAAACAACTGTCAACTGAGTTCCTCAGGAAGATTTTGTGGCAAATTGATGACATCATGAATGATGTGGTGGCAAATGATCCAGATGCTGTAAGGAGCAGTAATGCAAGACTCCTCATTCTTGGGGATATGTTTTGCTACCAGCATCTGCTAGATGGCTGCAGAAAACAAAGGTAGGTGTCACTGGACCAACAATAATGATAATAAATTGTCCATTCAGACTAGGTTATGGATTTTAACAGATTGCTGATGGCCATATACCTGTTTCAACATTGGTCCAGGCCTAAGGCAGCACATTTTTCAGGGGCAGCAGTCTTCCTAAAAATTCAGTGCGGTACATTGGAATATGTTTATATGTACACAGAGATGTCTATATACAGTGCATATTTATATCTGTAAGTGTACTTGACACTTCCTGATATTCAATATATATATGAAGCAGCTGAAACTGGGGCATCTGAATGGTTTAGGGCAGCATAAAACCTAACTATGTCCATGTTTTAAGCAAATGCTATTACTAGTAGTAAAAGATAAATGCCACCTTGGAACTCTAAGAATAGTTTTACTGTTTCAAACTCTTCCATCAGCAATATGGAATTTGATAATTAGTGAGAAAATGTATATAGAAAATCACTATTCACATAATCTTAAATACCCTGCTACCGACACATTTTTCAGTGTTTTCTTAAAGAGCCACTGTACTTAAAATACAATCTTTTAAATGCATGAAGGAAAAGAGAAACTGGACACAGTTATCAGGCTCTCTATGAAGGCTTGTTTACACTTCCTCAATTGATTGTAAGATTAAATGATTCAAACACCTGTACATCTTTTTAAAATTCCTTATTTGTAATTTTCTTTAATTAATAAAACATATTTTACATGCAAAACAAAATGTTGGTAATGTGTAAGATATATTGCATATTAGAACGTTTTGGTTTGGGTTTTTTAGTAAATGTGAAAGTTTTTTTTTTTCATATTGATAGCAGTGAAATATTTACATGGCTGGAGAGTAACGCCGGCCCTTTAAGTTCCGGCACTTTGTGACCAATGTGGATAAAATGACTCTATATGCTGCGAGCTAAAGTACCATTTCACTTACAGAGGTCATTACATGCAAATGGATTGCACAGCAAGAGGTTCATTACCATAGACTCCCTGCCCGGCTGTCTGGATCACAAAAATATCAAACTGGAAGTCTGGAAAAGTACAGTTAAATAAACTGTGCTTTAACAAAATGGCTTTTTAACAAATAATTTCCCTTTTATTCCTTCTAATAAAAAATGCACAAACTTGTTTAATACCAGTATTTTAAGGTATTAATATTAATATACTAAATATACTAAGAATTGTTGACTTTATGAAACATTCAGACCTGTGCTTGGTATTACTGCATAGAAAAAAACATAGTGAGTATTATCTTCTTAAAGGGCCACTATCTAACTATGGGCATAAAAGCATTTTCAGAGAAAATAATTTAGCAGACATGAAGCTGCCATCATAGTCATACTCATTCTCAAGGTGGCAGTTACGGAATAGGGCAAGCAATGTTTGCAAGTTGCCTCCATTGAGCTTATGGGAGGGAGGGCGAAAGTGCCTGGTAATTAAATCTTATCTGAATCCACCAATAAGTCCTTCCACCTCCACAAATTCCCCTCACTACTCCTTCCTTCCACTTTCCCCTCATAAAAAATAATATAAATTAGCAGAATACAACCACTCAAGAAAGAAGCATTGAAGACACCAGCATTGGTGACACCATGTCAGAACTTTTTATATTATACATTATTTGACATATTTCTTTTAATATAACCCTTTTGATTTTGACATGATTTATACATACAAATAGATATATCCACTTGATTCTATTATATTTTCTGAATTTCACTTAATGTGAAATGCGATGTGTATTCAGGTGGGTTAGATTAAAAAGAACAATGGGTGGTAAACATAGATGTTTGTATATTTGCAAAGTTTATAAAATAGTGAAACTAAGATTCTGTTTTAGAATGAACTCATCTCACGCGTTTCATTTAACCATGATGAAACTATCCTGAGTACTCAGGTAGAGTACAATGGCTGGTCATGTAGTATCCACAATCTCTGTCACGTAAGACAATGGTGGGACAAGCATTTTATTTCCTGAACCCAAAGAACAGATATTTATCCAAAATACACTCAGGTGTCTTAAGATCTTTCTGAATACAACTATGTCAACATAGACATTGTTTTCAAAATTAGAAACTAGAAAGATAATTTAGTGTGTTTTCCAAATTTAGAAAGTGATCTCAGTATTTCATCAAACAAAAACTAATAGATAAGAATTACTATTTAAGCTTATCCTATGTCATGGCTGTAGCATGCCAAGGTACCAGCTGTGCAATGCCTTACAGACTGATGCCCACAGCCTTATAGGATAAGCTTACAGTGCCAGGGTAAACGGGCTCACTGAGATGGGTTAACATGGGGGATTTGTGTGTTGTTCCCTGTTATGCTGGGTTAAAGCTGCCTGGGTACCACTAGGCCCATACTGTAGTACCCATGTTTATAGTTGGGGTGTGCGTATGAACATGATGGGAGTGATGGGACTTATCTCTGTGTTGTGCTTTGGGGGGCTAGCACTTACAAGGGAAATATTGTATATGCCCAATATTTCATAGTAATGGACATGGCAGCAGAATCCCTCTCTATGTATCACAAGCCTCAGACTGGTGTCTCCAGGCCTATTGTATGCAATTTCCCCCTAAAAAGAATACAGCAGTGGAAAGGGAAAGCAACGGGTGATGGTCTTAGACTGACAGGCAGGGCTGATAACGTCAGCTAGAAGCTGACTGGGTGTAACCATGGATGCACATTTGAATGGATTGGTCTGTTGCTAGAATGTGGTATAAATATGTCTGATGGTTTCAATAATAAAGTTGTTATACTGGTTCACATAATTAAAGTGTGAATTTCCTTATTGATGCTGGGGATTCTGATTTCTGGAGTAAGTTCTTTTCAGACCTTAGAAAGATCCTTATGCTACACAAGGCCACAGACACCTCTCAGTCTAACCTAAGGGCTGAAAGTTCTTCCTGCTGTACAGAGGTAAAACGAACCGGTCACACTTGTGGGGAGAGGCTCTTATCATACCCCATTCAACATACAGGTTGTCACACCCTAGTCATAGAACTGAATATTAGTACTGAAAAGAGGAAATAACATGATCATAGACTCTCAAGACAAGCTCTTGAGAGCACAGATCTATTTTTGGTATCCTGATATATTTTATTTTTCCCTATAAAATTGATTTGGAAATATAAGGATTGATCCTTTACAGTGAATTTGGTTTTGTTATTGATATCTGGAAATGTATAGATTTGATTCCAATTTTGTGATATAATTGATAAATTATATGATCGACAATCTATCTATCATAAGGTTTCAATAAGGTTTATTTTTTAGCTAATTACAAAAAATAACATTATAAAAATTGATTTAGTAAATGCAAAATGTATTTTCCTTTAGTTCAAGATAGATAAATTGATCTTATTTATTCTATTAAATCAATTGTATTACAAAAATACTTTATCATTACCAATATATCTAGATATTGATCAGACTGTTCTATCGTCTATTATTATTATATATTTTCTTGGTTCAGATAGTATTTTGCTATTCAAATATATGATCATTACTAAAGTATCATTCCTTTGCTCGCTACTGGGTGTATAATATATATTCTGCATATATATTGTTGTGATTTGCTATATTGATTAGATTGATTTTTATGTTATGAACTGCTAAAAGGAGATATTGATTAGTATTTCATTGTTATTTGTATATTATCTTAGAAAGGTTATGTTGGTAGGATGGTTTAGGTTTCATAACATTTAATCATATTAATATTGTTTTCGTTGTGTTATTAACATCTGTGAATAAAATAGTATTGTTTAAAAATTATATTATATAATTTTATTGTGTTATTGTCAATAAACGCTATTTTGTTCAAAAGCTATATTTGTCTATGAATTGACGTTGTACTCGAATTACATTATATTGATTATTTTGAATATCTTGACTATAAATACCACGATAACCAATATGGCCGTGTCTACTACTCATTGCCCACTATTTACACAACTGCTAAATGTTATTTCTTGTAAAAAACTTCAAAAATCAGATAGTTTTTCCAATCTACAGTGGTTTCTTATTTTAGCTACAAAATAAATCAGAAAAAACAACATTTTAACAATGACTAAAAAGGTGAGTCCAGAATACGTGTGGACAGTGGTATTGTGTTTAACTCAATTTGCTGCCTAGATACAAAATTGAAAATCCATTATATTTGACAGTTTGCTTTAAGAAAAATCACATAAAATGTACTTTGGTTCTGAGGCAACAAGGTCTCCAGCAGAGTAAACATAGAACAATTTTCATAAAGTGATAACACTCTCTACCTGATCAACAATATCTTAGTTTGAAAAGTAAGAGCAATATTTCGTATGTTAGTCAACACAGTGGGGCATGTTTCTGCCTAGGCCAGCAGATGTAGTGCAGTACATTTAAATATGTTTGTATATGCACATAAATACCTGCATATATGTGAGAGAGAAAGAGAGAAGAGAGAGAAGAAAGACAGAAGAGAGAGAAGAAAGACAGAAGAGAAAGAAGAAAGAGAAGAGAGAGAAAGAGAGAAGAAAGACAGAAGAAAAAGAAGAAAGAGAGAAGAGAGAGAAAAAGAGAAGAGAGACAGAAGAAAAAGAAGAAAGAGAGAAGAGAGAAGAGAGGGAAAGAAAGAGAGGGAAAGAAAGAGAGAGAGAGAGAAAGAAAGAGAGAGAGAAAGAGAAAGAGAGAGGGAGAGAAAAAGAGAAAGAGAGAGGGAGAGAAAAAGAAAGAAAGAGAGAGAAAGAAAGAGAGAGAGAAAGAGAGAGAAAGAGAGAGAGAAAGAAAGAGAGGGAAAGAGAGAGAGAAAGAAAGAAAGAGAGAGGGAAAGAGATAGAGAAAGAAACAGAGAGAGATAAAGAAAGAAAGAAAGAGAAAGAGAGAAAGAAAGAAAGAAAGAGATAGAGAAAGAAAGAGAGAGGGAAAGAGATAGAGAAAGAAACAGAGAGAGATAAAGAAAGAAAGAGAGAAAGAAAGAAAGAAAGAGAGAGAGAAAGAAAGAAAGAGAGAGAAAGAGAGAGGGAGAGAAAAAGAAAGAAAGAGAGAGAGAGATAAAGAGAAAGAAAGAGAAAGAAAGAGAAAGAAAGAGAGAGAAAGAGAGAACGAAAGAGAGAGAGAAAAAAGAGAGGGAAAGAGAGAGAAAGAAAGAGAGAGGGAAAGAGAGAAAGAAAGAAAGAAAGAAAGAAAGGAAAAAAAAAGAGAGAGGGTGGAACTTGCCCCTAAGCATACATATCTCTGATAACTATTTACTTTGCTGCCATTTTTAGTGACTAGAAATAACGCTAGGAATAATGTGTGTTTCTAATATGTCCCTTTTTGACAATTTTAAATTGTGTTAGGTCTGGAACTGCATGTTCTATTGTATACTCTGTATGTGCCCAGTGTGTATACTCAGTCTAGTCACTGAATGTTTCCAATGTGTATTCAATTCACTGGGGTAAAGTGTGAGTCCATTTAATTATGTACCGCATGTGTATTTAAACATTAGCTGACAGTAAGCAAATGTGTATGTTGTCTAAAATAAGTCAGAAAATGTGTTTCTGGAATAAAATCTCAAGAAATATAATGTCCCCACTGCATTATGGGAAAACTGGTCAGGGCCATGCAAATTAGCTCACAATATGTTTCATCCCTCAATGACTCTTTTATATCATACGTTAGACATACAAAACCGTGATTTGAGCATAGCACAGGATGGATATGCATGAATTTGATACCCAGGGCACATAAAAGAGGAGTCACTACAGCTGCATCTGTTGCAAAGTACCCACAGCTGGGTAGGGACCAGAACAGATGATTTGCTCGCTCTAGGGGTGGTCTGATCACCTACATATATTATTGTCTTTTACTGACCCCTATGTGCACCTTCTTTGTACAGAGAAGTTGAAGGTGGGGCTCCAAATTATTTTGCGCTGGGGCACTCTGTTTACTAGATACACAGCCCTGCTTCAATCCTATATATCTCCCCAGTGTAGGTCTCATTTTTAACTTATGCCATCAATTTTTGTGAAGGATACTAAATTAATTTAGCCTAACATTGGCAAAAGAGTACGAGAAGCCCATTACCATATAGTAAGCAAACATAGCACATTTGTGTGCAAATATCCAAGTTAGAAAACGTGTTCCTGTCCCAAATTCCCAAGAAATACAAGATTCCCACTGCATTCTGGGAAAAGTGGGAGGGGACATGCAAATGAGCTTACAACATAATAAATAGAGGACAAATCCCTTTCAAAAGTTGAAATGCATTTAATTGTGTACTGCCTCCAATTCACCATGTCTGTGTATAGCTTATGAGCAATTTCATATTGTTTCATATTATTGAAATATTTTTTGGGATCAGCTATCATTTAATTATAAAAAGTACCATCCATAATACCTACCACATTGAGTGTTTTGGTAGCTTTAGGGATATAGATTGAAAAAAGAAACATTGCTGGCTCTTACTTAACACGGGTCTAAATGAAAATGTGCTTTTCCCATTGTCTTCAGGTATTAAATTTTAATAAAACTAAATGCGCAAAACCAGTTTTAGCAAACTTTATATTCAAATATAAAAAGATAACAGGGATTATGTGTTCTATTGGAAAACTGCAGGTTTTATAACTGAGAAATGAATATTTCTCAGTTGAATTTATCTGAATTTTCTTATTCATATTCAAAAATAACCAGCTGCAATTTAAGAAGTAAATATAATGCCTTGTACGACACAGGAATAAGAATGCCAAAAGACCACGAGAATCCAACTGAAGACAAAACTTCCCGAATCATTATTTAAGAGTAGCTCTTAATCTTAATTTACTGTAAAAACTGTAATCTGATCAGTAATATGGACTCATATCTTGGGATGCACATTTTGGCACATCCAGTGTGTTCCCAAATAGAGGGTTCCAGGCTAACACTAGCCATAACGCTAACACTAACTGTAATCCTAACTATTGTTGTTTAGTCGCTCAGTCATGTTCGACTCTCCGTGACCCTATGGACGACAGCATGCCAGGCACATCTATCGCTATTTTTCAGGTCATGCTTATCCATAAGGTTATCTTGGCCAATATACTGGAGTGGGTGGCCAGTTCCTTCTCCAGTTGACCACAAATTGTCTGGCCTTTCTCCAATTAACTGCCCATCTTGGATGACCCTACATGGTATAGCTCACAGCGTCATTGAAGTACACAAGGGCCTTCACCATGACAAGGTAGCGCTCCAGAAGGGGGTAATCTTAATACCCAACCTTTATATTGACCTTAACCACATCCTTAACTCCAAACTTTACCCAACACTAACCATAACCCTAAACATTACCCTAATCAACTCCCTAATTATAATCTGAAACCTGGCTTTCAACCAACAATAAATATGACCGTAACCAATAAAGGACCAATCTCATTAAACAAAATAGCACTTGTGTCAAATATATAACAAACAACATCAGCCATATACATATATATTTTATTTGAGGGGGGTCTACATTTTCCAAGACTCTTCAAGTTCGGGAATCCATTTTGTGTTTGTTATATCATATCCTAAGAGGAGGAAGCAGAGGGGGGTCCAGGGGCTGTCTTTGATAACTGGATAAGATTTAAATTGACTCCAAACCCCTTCTCCGTCACTGGCCCAAAAGCAGGACATTGCATCCAATGAGGCAACCATAGAGCTACAGAAATGTCACCGCCCCTCTCACACTTACAACCTCAGTCGAGTATCATTGATTTCTCCAGGCTCCTGCAAAGGCATCACAGTTTTTTTTTATAATAAAATGTATAATTTATTTTTTATACTTTCCTGCTTTTCCAAGAGAATATATTTAGTGCTACTTAAAGGGGCCTGGCAGTTACAACTTGTCTATCTTACACTGAAAATGTGATATTTTAATAATCACAGTATAAGTGCTGCAAATATTTAAATCCTCATTTTTTTGTAAAATATAAGGACCTCCCTTTGACAAGCTATGATGTGGGTGTGTCAGGTTCAGCCAATCATTCTACAGGCGGTAAACTATTTCTCTATTTTCAAAG
This sequence comes from Discoglossus pictus, assembly GCA_027410445.1. Classification (NCBI taxonomy): domain Eukaryota; kingdom Metazoa; phylum Chordata; class Amphibia; order Anura; family Alytidae; genus Discoglossus; species Discoglossus pictus. The sequence continues at coordinate 24,355,392 of CM050173.1, read as the reverse complement.
CGACATTGTACAACATGTAATCTCATTTCCACTGTGGTCATACTTTGAAAATTTGCTGTCGTAAAGACTTACATTTCAAAATGAATGTATAAAATAACACTGCCTATAATTTATTATCTTTTTTGTTTTCACTTTTAAATAAAGTTTTATTAGAAGACTATACATATCATGGTTTACAAAAAAAAATTGCAATAAGAAATATATAAAAAATAAAACAGTGATTAATATAATAAAACATGGATATTTCTCTGTATCAGTGAGTTTAAACCACTAATAATCAAACATTTGTAGTAATAGATTATTAATCTCTTCTTTTCTTTTTTAACTTTTTCTATTATTTTGGTTTCAGTAGATCAATATCCTTTAATACATAAGAAGTTTGTGCCTGTAGAATAGGAGTATAGCAGTTACATCTGTCAGTGCTGTTAGCAGAACTAAATGGAAGTTAATAAGTAGTTTGTGCTTGGTCCTTTGTCCTTCCCAACACTTATTCCTTAATGTAAAAACAACTTTTGCAATCACATATATAGTTGTGAGCGTACGAATTGTAGCTAACGCTTGCGGGCTCGCGTAGCGAGGGCTGCGGGCGAGGGCCTTAGTTGCTGGCATGGAGCGCCAAAGGAATTATGGCCAAAAAGTTCAACCTTGATATCATCAGACCATAACACCCTTTCCCACATGCATTTATGAGACTTCAGATGTGTTTTTGCAAAATATAGTCTGGCTTGGATGTTTTTCTTCATAAGAAAAGGCTTTCGTCTTGCCACCCTACCCCATAGCCCAGACATATGAAGAATACGGGAGATTGTCGTCACATGTACCACACAGCCAGTACTTGCCAGATATTCCTGCAGCTCCTTTAATGTTGCTGTAGGCCTCTTGGTAGCCTCCCAGACCAGTTTTCTTCTCGTCTTTTCATCAATTTTGGAGGGAGCTCCAGTTCTTGGTAATGTCACTGTTGTGCCATATTTTCTCCACTTGATGATGACTGTCTTCACTGTGTTCCATGGTATATCGAATGCCTTGGAAATTCTTTTGTACTCTTCTCCTGGCTGATACCTTTTAACAATGAGATCCCTCTGATGCTTTGGAAGCTCTCTGTGGACCATGGCTTTTGCTGTGGGATGCGACTAATAAAATTTCAGGAAAGACCAACTAGAGCAGCTGAACTTTATTTGGGGTTAATCAGAGGCACTTTAAATGATGGCAGGTGTATGCTGACTCCTATTTAACATGATTTGGAATGCGATTGCATAATTCTGAGCACAGCTACATCCCCAGTTATAAGAGGGTGTGCAGACTTATGCAACCACATTATTTTTATTTATTTTTTTCTTCCCTCCACCTAAAAGATTTCAGTTTGTTTTTCAATTGAGTTGTACAGTTTATAGGTCACATTAAAGGTGGAAAAAGTTCTGAAATCATTTATCTTTGTCTCATTTTTTTACAGCACAGAAACTTGACATTTTAACAGGGGTGTGTAGACTTTTTATATCCACGGTATCAGCGCCAAAGTCGATCGTTGCAAAGACGGACAATTGAAGTACACAAGGGGATAGACTCACAATGAGTGCCAAAGGTCCACAGAGGACAAAAAAACTTTACTTTGTTTGGCAAACAGCATTGCCATGGCTTAAAATTGTAGTGCCACATAATTTTTGACGGGCAAGTTGCTAATATTTATTTATATATATATATATATATATATATATATATATATATAGGTGTTATGATCACTTCTTCAATTGGGCTTGCTCAGAACCTAGTTCTGACCCACCCAGTGATGCGTAATGGTTCTTGTTGTAATCCCTGCTAGCAGAGACAGAACCAGACCACTAATGGACCCTCAGAATGACCACAGGAACACAAGATTCCCTCACCAGAGTAACAAAATTACTGGTTGGAATTCTTCCGTAGATAGATTTAGAATTAGTAGTCCCTATGAAGGGGGGCAGGAACAGCAAATGACAAATCATTTGTTCTATATCTCAGGAAGTTCCTACTCTATAAACTCAGTGAGGAATCAATCAGCCACCAAACAGACAGATAGCAAGTGGCCCTCTGTAGCTGGGGGGTAAACACTTTTTGGCCCCACTCGGAGCCAGAGGGAGATGCCTCTTGCCCATGATGCTTATCAGTTGCCCATGACGCTTACCAGTATAGTTTAAATATTAGCCGTGTCCGTGAAGGGATGTCCCAAAGCACAAGTACTTCAGACCGTTTTAATAAATAAATAAAAGTATCTTTATTGGTAAAATTCCAATACAATACAGGTAAGTAATTACACGCCAACTTCCGGCATAGCTCACTGTATAGTTTCAGTTTCCATTTTGGACTACTCTAAACCAGAGGGATACCCTGAACCCTTCATCCTCCCACACCCAAGCCCGTCTAAGCCTGACCAGAGGAAATTAAGCCAGGCACATCCCACATGCCAGAAGATTTGCCCATATAGACACCAGGCCCTACCAGGATGGATCCTATAGGCCCAATATACTTTACCTGGACTACCCTCATAACCAAAGCCCACTGTGAGAGCCACACACTAAGCCATACCAATAAGTGGATAAGCCAGGCACATCCTACATGCTCTAGCAGGACAATGGATTCACCCACATACATACCAGGCCCCAATATGAAAAAACAAGGCCTATGTGCCCAATTTATTTATCCTGGACCCACCTTGCATACAAAGGCCCACTCAACACACCAAGGCCCAATGTGTAAGTGTACACACTAAGCCACACTCCAAAACGGGCCCACCAAGGAGTGACACTGGTGTGCATTATGCACAAGGGCCAGGATATTAATTCATTTATACCTTTATATCTTTGTCATTACATTATTTATGCAGCCCTAGCACCACCACACATGTATTGATCAGAGTTGCCTCCCATATATATATGTGTGTGTGTGTATATGATCCATCTTTTATATATAATGGTTGTACATAACCTTATACGCAAGAATCACAGCAATATATAAATCCACACTCTTATCCTTATTGTCTTATGTTTTATATATGTGTATCATTCGCTATTGCTCCCTATATTCTACATATCATGTAGTTCATTTATGATTTTAAATCTAATACATTTATGCTTTTATATATTATGGTTTATTTATATGGGTCTATAAATGCATCATATCCTTGCCCTGTATTCTGAAATAGATAGGTATATGTATTCATAGCACATAATGTTTATATCTGTAAGTACAGGGCCACTCCAACCATGTCAGCATATCCTCAAAGGAGGGTTAATAACTACCATAAGGGTATGGAACTATAAAGAACCTCTTATCACTACTCAACAAGACAACAGCAATTATATGTTTTACCAGATACCTACACATATTAGAGGATCCACCACTCCATAGATGTACACCAGATACGACCACAAGCACATATATACCAGGCCTTATTCTGCCCTCATGTAGCACTTTGATGATCCATCAGTAATCCTATTAGTCTTGATATTTCTATGCACACAAGACACATAAACCTCATTCATACACACCTAGTTATTATAAAGGTTACATTTCACATTGTATATTTATCGCTTTTATAATTGTAAACTAAGGAACATGTATACTCGTGCACACTCCTATCAATCTCCTGTTTTAGGAAATCTTTTGTCACGGAGGAAGTTGCAGATTACAGCAGCGAAACGCTTCTGTCACTTTTACTTGGTTTTATTGTTCTTATCAATGGATTTAACTTTTATGAATTGTATCGGAATTTTACCAATAAAGATACTTTCATTTATGAAAATGGTCTGACGTACTTGTGCTTTGGGACACCCCTTCATGCACACGTGGAAAGTACACACCATCAGAATCAGCGGTTACATGCAACACAAGGCATCATCACGCTATACGTACATTATACCGTGGATTAGCACCACCATATACGGCATATGTCTTAGAACCAAGAAACTGAGGACAACGGCTGGGTACGTCGCATTAGACACACTCAAGATTGTGCGCTTCGCAAACATTCCCTCTCCACACCTCCTTCAAATATCAACAAGCCACCGGCATGAACAGTGCTTTGGGGAATAGCAGCCCATCAGACCGCCGTACCCACCAAGCAGTATACAACTAGGATTTGTGCGATTCGAACCTATTAAAGGCCATCGCCGATCAGACAAGATCTACCAAGCGCTAAGGATAAACTTTGGTTGTGGTCAGATTGTACCCAACCAAACCACCAAACCCAAACACTAGTTTAAATATTATACTGATAACCTTAACCATATCTTGTTTTATTAACACCCCCTGAAAAATCTTGCATTTATAAACTAAGCGTGACAGTATAAGTTCACCTGGACATCATAACATTTGCAGTGGTAAAACTATCTAAGAGAGTGGGTTCTTTCGACAGGTTACTACAACTTGTATAATACGATAGCAAGACCTGATGAAATAACATGGCACATATGCTATTCCCTGCCCTCGTGGCTGCAGCAGTTCTGACCCAGGTGGCCACACAGGTTATAAGGAAGAATGGATACATATGAACAACCCCTTCCCAGCTGATGACTTGGCCTCGAGATTATACAATCCCCCCTTTCACAGCAAAGATATCCTGGGGATAGGCTCTCGTGATCCATACTCATATTTCTATATGAACATATAGGTGCTATATTATGCTACACATCCAGCTTTGCAAACAAATAGTAGCCAAGTCTGATTACTCCCTTACCTGTGGAGCGGTAAGCAACACTGTAATATCACTAGGTGGCTTCCTCCTGTCAGGACGGGGGGGGGGGGGGGGGAGATGAACAGATGTTAATGTTGCCACCCTTATACACACACACACACACACACACACTTGGCCCAGTGGTGGGGGGGCCAGAACACCAAAAAAAACAAGAAAAAGGCCTGAGGCGGGAATTGATGCATCGTGATTTCTTGCCCAGTGCCTCATCATATAATTAATAGAGATTATGAATAGATGAACAAGATTCCCGATGTCGCTGCTTTTTGATCCTTAGATATAGGCTCTTCCTATTATTGTGAGGTAGAATTTACCAAGCGGATTGTTCACCCACTAATAGGGAAAGTGAGCTGGGTTTAGACCATCATGAGAGAGGTTAGTTTTACCCTACTGATGATCTGTTGTCGCAACAGTAATCCTACTCAGTATGAGAGGAACTGCAGGTTTAGACATTTGGTGTATGTGCTTGGCTAAGAAGCCAATGAGTAATGCTACCTTCAGTGGGATTGTGGCTGAACCCCTAAAAGTCTAACAATAAAGCAGAAGGGTAATTGATACATAGACAGAAACAGTAAATTCAAATATGCCTGGGATAAACATAATACGGTCTTGAGAATTAATTAAACCAACTTTTTTTTTTTTTCGGTAAACAGAACAGGTAAAATAAATGGACATATTAGTCCTTAGTCTATGTCTCTATGAAATGTATTTACAAATTTTTCATAGAGCACAGATAATCGGTGATATGTGGCTGGAGGGAGCCAACAAAAGTCATCTAATCCAACATAAAGGCATAGCCTGAAGTCATGAGTCAAGCTTGCTGTTTGTGTCCTTATAACCATATTATTTACTATGAACCAGAAAGACAACATACACTAATCCAAATGATTATATAAAGATAAGGAATAGATCTCTCTACATTCCTTTACTGTGAGATGAATTACTCTGTGACATTAAGCACTGCCTAATGCAAGTGTAATGAACCCTTTGCATATTTGTCCATCTGGAATGGGCACTTGGACATTGTCTGCATCATTAATCCAAGCAGCATCGCCCGCCACAAAGCAGAAGCCTCGTGTCCTGTATTACAGCAAACATCTAGTGATCTGTGACAATCCATTTTATCTCTCCATACCACAGTAATGAAAGGTCAGACTGAATACTTCTGAGGGCATGAATTCATAATGCCTGGGAATTTGTACACAATGACAGAGCTAATAAAAATACACACAAATCAAACCTGAAAAGAGCGTACCTGTTTCTATAGCTACTGAGAGGTAAGATATGTGCTCTGTATGCAAAATGTACTCATGACTTTTTGCAACATTTTTACATTATGTTTGGGTTATTTTTGAAGAACATTAAAAACTATATATATACACTGCACTAGTAAATTTCATCGAAATTGTTCAGTGAGGAGGCCAAACTTCATGAACTGAATGACAACACGGTCAGAGAAAATACACGCTTTTCAGAGCCCTCATTTTTCAATTCTGGCGCTCCTACAGCCTCATCCCACAGCCTGCATGAGGCTTCCAAGATCCACTCTGTGCCTCCCCAGTTCCTTTAATACTGTGCACCACAGCAGGGTGGGCTTCGCATGGCAATGGGAAGGGGAGACAGAAGGGAAGGAGAGGAAGCTGAACAGAACGAATAAAGAAGAAAAAAGGAATGGAAAAGGAAAAAGGACGAACAGGAAAGGGGGAATAGACAAAAAAAATGAGAAAAAGCATTGAGGAGTAGAGAGTAATCAAATTCCGAGAAAGGAAGAAAGAAGATACAAGGAAAGAATTAAAAGCATGAAAAGTGTAGAAATAAAAATAGTAAGAGTAGCTGTTAAATTGAGAGAAAGAACATGGGAAGATGGAGCAGACAAATAAAGAGGATAAGATAGAAAATAGAGGAGAAACAGGACAGAAATAAAAGAGGAGGATGGAGTCGTAAAAAACAATGGAAGGAGAGAGAATAGAGAAAGATGGTGGGTAAAACAACAGGAGAAGTGGGGAGGTTAGAAAAATTTAAAACATATAGGATATAAATAATTTAGATTTGGATGTGGGGCTCCATTTATTGACTCTGTTACTTGTTTTGAGCATATTCGTCCATATGTATAGCTGAAGCAAATGCATTAACAAATACATATTTTGTGATTGTGCCCATTCAGATATGTGCATCTACCCCAATATCTTATGGGATGATCCAACAAATAGTTATTCTCTAGTGGTCTCCATAATAAAAAGCACTGAGAACATTTATTTTCCATGAGGTAAAATATCTACATAAAAAAAAAATAATACAAGACGCACATCAGAGCAGAAGAGAGTAAGAATAATCAGTTAAGCAGATGCTGCCAAATAAAAGATTTTGTTTATATATATATATATATATATATATATATATATACATACATATATATATATATATATATATATATATACATAACATAATACATCAATATCTTGCATGAGACTATGACTGCGGAATTGGAACAAGATAAAAGTTATGGTTGAATCAACATAATCAGGGTCTTAAAGCTGTTAAAGCCTCTGTTATAATTCAGATTCAAACAATTGGGCGCAGTCATATTGTTAATCCCCCCCTCTGTGAGCTTTAATTAATCACTTGAGATAAGAGAGCCTGCAAGGTAGGAGCATGTTAAATGCCAATGATTTAACACATTTTTTTAATTGCAAAAATACTTATTTACAGGCAAACTAATCATTTTTCATCATATTTGGAACCACTGCGTCAGTCTAAATCTCCATATAGTTATTCCAAAGAAACCGTGTTAATCATATGTTGGTTCACTAACATAGAGACTGATTCAATTGAGCAATAGTAAGTTACTGGAGCCCATAAGTGAGGCCATAATGTAATTTGCTACTCAATTGGTGTCTTTGCGGGCTCCGGACGGTTTACTGGCTTGAAAACTTTGTGATGGTCAAACCTGGAACAGCCTCCCGAAGCCTTTGATACTATCACAGCCGGAAGAGTTATGATCGCTCATATCGCAAATCGCTATTCAATTGCTCCAATAACCCAAGGCCGCAAATGTTTTCACATCCGTAAACGGCAAATGTGGGAGAAAATCCTATGCGTACTAGAGAGAACCCGCAAGGGGGTTTAATTCCTGTCCGCAGCACTGTAAATGCAAATAAAAAACAAACTGCACTGTAAATGACGGGGAAATCAATGAAAGACAGAATTAATTGCAAAAAAAAAAAAAAAAACAAACAGTCTCAAACTCATAAGTCGGCAGTAAAAATTTATTTTTTGATGTGTCATTTCGGGGTTATATCGATCTTGGAAGTCAATGAGTTAATACATATCAGGCCACCCACATGGACTAGAACAGTATTGGCATTCATTTTTATAATTCTGTATTTTGAGGGTTTGCGAGTCCCATCGCATATCGGACTTCCGAACCTAATTGATTGACATGTAACCTCCATGTTTTACTGCCGTAAAGATGGCGGTCTCATTTTCTATTGGCTCTTTCGAAATGAGAGGTTACGGTCTTGCTTAATTGATCATATTCCCGCCCTGAACTGCTACGTATGAGTGCATGGTTTACGTAACTTGCGGGCTCCTTCAATTAAATATCTTTCGGAATCAGAGACAAACAGGAGACCGCAACACTCCTGCAGACAAACGGCCAGGATCGCGTAAGATGCGGGCTTGTAATTGCATCTGGCTTATAGTTTCTATATGATATAAACATGTCATAATGCTAAAAGAACTTCCCCAAGACTACTGTAGGATAACAAATTGAATGAATTAATTAAATGCACAAGGAAAGCATTGCATGCGAATAAAGATATAATATATGAGTACACAAATTACATCAAGCCTTTGAAACATTAACTAATAGGATATGGGTCGTAAATCTTTAAAATACTCAGCACTTGAAGTATATATATTGAGATAAGTAAATGGTTTATTAAAAAGCGCCTTAGATCTTGGTTTGCTTTTCATTAACATAATAGATTAAATGAATGAATAGAACACGTTCTTGACACCATGTTATACATTTTAGCTTTTGTACACGGGTACAGAACGGACTTTTCTTTTACAATGTTTGTGTACACTTACAGAGTGGTATGTATGGTGTGTGTATGTGGTATGATGAAAAAATACCTATTTATAAGTTATTTGACACCAACAACTTATAAATGTATATATCAAATTAACATAGGAAATGTAATGTATGTACTATCCAAATGAAAATGTTATTGAACACAATTAAGCCACTGCTAAAAACAATGGAGCCTATTAAAAAATATGGAGCAATGGAGAGACCACCCTTTCTAATTGCATTCCTCTGGAGATCTATTCATAAACACTGGAAAGCACAATATATATATATATAGAGCCAGTGTTATCACATACCAAAGTGACAGGAGAAGAATAGAGCAATGACCCCCCAAAGGGTCCTCCTGATTGGAAGGCTCACTTATTGATTCCCCAAATCTAGCTAATGGTACCTAATACAGGATAGGACGGAAAAAACAACCATCATTCGAGGACCTTAAAATCCTCCAAAAAATGTCCATTAAAGGGTGAGAATTTAATTTAGCCAGGAATAACATATATATATATATATATATATATATATATATATATATATAACCTACTAAATCAGGTGAGATAATTCACTACCAAAGCATAGAGGATTAAAAAATCATCCATCCATATATTGTAATCTAATAGAATCCTATATAAAACCCATTGATAAAAACAATGCATAAATAACATGAAGGATAGCTAGTCTTCTAAACTAATGCATATGAAAAGCTAATCTACTTCATGTACTGTCTGAAGACTATTTCGCCAATAGCACGGCTTTCTCAACAGCTGATTGTGTTATGTGTTATGATGCATACTGTGTGTGTGTGTTTGTGTATGTAGTTTGATTTGTGTGATTTGCATTAGGCATAATACTGTATGTTTGGGATGTGTGTGTCTTATGTATGAGGTATGTTGTGTGTATACAGTTTAGATTTTATGCAATATGTGTGTGTACATAATATGTATGCGGCACAATGCATGTGTCTTTTCCAAGAGCAAGCACTACAGCATAGAGATAAAATGCAGCTTTTATTGCTCCATTTAAAAGAAAATGTAAGGATCCACTTATTCTTACAAGTATTGTGCAAAGTATTAAAATCATAGGATTTTGAAACAAGGCTCACAGTATATTTTATATAGGCTGAGTACTAAAAACATAATTAAAGGGACACTTAATTCAGCAAAATTCGGACCACATCACAGTAAAGATCTTCTTAAAGCATCTTGAAATACTTTTAGAATTTTTGAAATACATGCATTTTCACTTAGAAGTTAAAAATGTAAAGTCTAAAGTTTACATGTGTAAAGTCTAAAGTTTACATGTGTCACTGACATGCCCACTTCCAGAACCTCAAGAAATCAATATGTGCAGAGCATGGCATGCGGGAATCACCTACACTGGACAGTTGTAGGTTAACTATTGACTGCATTCCTGAGTTCAGGGAAAAACTGCTATCAATCACTGTCTTCACAACTCTGCATCTGTTATTAATCATGAAACTGCCTGTAGGCAGGAAAAACTGTGTTTGTAAACATACTTACAACTTTAGATTTTTTAGTTATTAGTTTAATTTAAAAAAAATTGTTCATTTTAACATACAATCTTGTGCTCTTTCACATCATGAAGAGCACTTATAGTGAAGTAAATGGCCCTTTAACTAATTAAGTAAAACCACTTGCAAGTGCTAAGTGTGTTTGTAGTGGTGTGCGGTATACTTTGTGTGTAGAGTACTGTCGTGTATATGTAGTATGATTTGGGTATGTTTGGTGTGTATTTGTCCGTGGTGTATATGTGTATGTTTCTTTCAGGAAGCATTGGAATTACTTGTGTTTATGAGCTTTGTGAGTGGGGCACAGCCATAGAGACTTCTCTGTTTCTTCTCCAGTAGATTTGTATGACCTCTCTGCTATGACTTGCCCATCTTGGGTGACCCTGCATAGTATAACTCACAGCTTCATTGAGGTACACAAGCCCCTTCACCACGACAAGGCAGCGAACTAGAAGGGGATATATAATACCTGTCCAAATATAATCATTTAATATGTACACAGCGATGCAGTTTGGAACAATAAATACTACATTTAAAAACCTGTTTAAACTTCTTTAAAACTAACAGGAAATTCATATAGCAAACTATAGTCTGTAATTGACTGGCATAGGGCAAGCCCCCAAGAGCAGTTACAAATCTGAAGAAGTTTTTGTGCTCTGAGACCTTTATTTGAAAAAAAAGAAAAACAAGCCGCATCACATCATTAAATACCCGCTTTCTAATGCAACATGGAATCCCTTCTTTCCATGCCTCTTTAAATAGACTCTATCACCCCAAAAACAACTATGAAAGTCTCTACACTGTATTAGGCATTTTATCTAAAATGCCTTTAGGGCGTAGAGGTCCTTTGGTGTCCTCCCCAAGGCCCCCGACCTGTAGGTACTAGGAGACGTGGAGTAAGAGGTGAGGGACCCTTCAATTTGTATCTTCAGGTGAGGTCCAAATCAAAACCAAAATAAGAATCAAGTGCAAGTGCCAGCTTGAGTGCCAAAGGTGCCATGCTTTCAGCCTGGGAGCCCATTGCCACTAACCTCCCAGGGCCTTTGTGCCTTAGGGAGACCTCTCTCACAGGCCTCTCTTCAGCATTGGTGCTTAAAGGTGCACATGTGATCTGCCCCCCCCCCCCCCCAAAAAAAAAAAATCGGGGCCCCCTCAAAAACCAAAAGGTAATGGCCAAAAGGGCTGATTACAGTTATTCTTAATTCCTTACAAGGGGGGTGGCACACCCCCATTAGGTCCCAGGATTTAATGCAACCTGAGGACCAAGTGTTTCCCTGCTCCCATAACCTGATAGAGGCAGAGACTAGACCCCTACCAGGCAGTTACTACACTTGATCTTACCCAAAAGGCTGAGAAGCGAATACAAGTATATATTATGAAATATAAAAATATATAAGACTTATTTTGCTCTAATGGCTTTGTATTTGTCTAACCACATTTACTGGCTAGTACCTAGGGAAAAAAGGCATGCTAACATTATGGAAAACCTATGTCTGTATTAAGGATATTAATATATTAATATATATATATATCTAATGAGTTCGTACATTTGTGCTCACATTTGAATCTCTAAAAATAAGTTACACACTTATTTCCAGCTCAGATTTCCAAGAAATACAGTTATTGTACTGCACTCTGAGAAACTGGGAAGAAAATGCAAGTCAGTCCACAATGCATTTTCATCATTTAATCCAATGGCTCCTTCTAGGCATATGCTCACTGTATTACCCAGTTTTAAAGCATAGCATAGGATGAGTCTTACGCAAGTTAGGAGACCTACCCACAGACAGCCAGTCGAAAAGTGAAAATGCATTGTGTACTCATTTGCATGGTCCCATCCAGGTTCCCAGAATGCAGTGCAATAACTGTATTTCTTGGAATTCTGAGGAGGAAATACATGTTTTAACTTATTTTTTAGACATTCACATGTGAACACTAATTTACTCTATACGATGGAGGGCTTCTATCACTTTTTGCCCCCAAAATAAGCAAAATGAGGTTATCATAAAATAAGTTATGAAGAAATGTTACTCTCCTGTATATATTAATATAAGAGAAACAATCAAACTTGCCTCCTATTAAGTGCTCTGTGAGGGTTCCATCTCTATCGGCTACCACCATCTTTCGGTAGAAGTGATAAAGCTGTCACCAAGTGACCTGATCTTACCTCAACATCAAAAGGATGCAAATAACAAGAATTGACAAGATAAAAGAAAAGTTACTCTACTGGGAAAATAAGGGACAAGAAAGCACAGGGCATAAAAAACTGCAGGGAATCTCCAGAAACATCTAATACACTTGGAATATTAATAAAACCCAAAATTTGGTTAAGACTCATTTTGAAATTAATATAAACTGAAAAATTTATGTATAGTGAAATCTAAAAATAATAACTGCACATTGTCTTCTAAGTACTTTTCAAGAACTAAAAAAAGAATACCCATTGTACTCGTCGTTTTATTTTTGGAAATGATCTTGAAATACTGTACACAGTGTGCAATTTTCTTTACGTGGCACTGTATGTGTGCTAAAAAAGCTCGGTTTGAAACCTTGCAAATAGTACCTGCAAAGGTCTGACCCTAGTTCATGCATGCAAGGTTTCTATAGTACTAGATGTGCTAGCCAATCATGGACTTAGTAAGCTGCTGCTGAGTTTCAGTCTGGGCTTGGCTAGTACATCTAGTTCTATAAAAGCACTGTGTGCAGGAGCTACGGGGGATGGACATTTGCATGAACAGTTTGGAAAGTTTCAGTGAGTAAAACAGAGAATTTAAGCACTTGTTAAAATAAACTGTTTATTTGCATTTTTTAAGATAAGTTTATTGATATTAAACACAGGGAACCTGTCCCTTTACCTAGTTCCTGCAGTAACCAAAAACTCCCCAACACTAATTAAGTTGGTGCCACTAATTAGCATATGTTTTTTTTAGGAAAAATTGCTATTTTTGAAAGATGTAAAAAAGCAAACATTACCAGCTGTGTATGTGATTAATATAAAAGCATCTTTAAAGAAAGTCTTAATTTTTGAAGATTTTGTATAGAAAGGTTCCATCTTGTCTGACTAGAGAACTTCCTGGTATCTTTGAGACTGAGAAGTTTGGTTTATTTAATCTCTCTTTGGAGGGAGTCTTGTGGGTGAGGGATAATGGTAGGGAATTTATAAATTATTCGAACTTTTGGAATTGGACGCCTACCCTAGTCCTTTGTAGTTACCAAGAAGCAGGCAGCTTGCCCTAATTCTTGCAAGCCCTGCTCCTGCTGAAATGCAAATGCCCCACACAAACAACCTTCACTAAAGTGTCTTGGTCCAGCAGTGGGATCAACATTATAATTTGTCTGAATAAACTCTAGCTTTATGACATTTTTCCTGCCAATATGTTGGCACATTCAGATGTTAGTATGTTAGAGATAGATCATGACATTTGCAAAAACTAAATTTGCTGAAAGGCTTCATATTAAATGCATTAGACACAGACTATAGATTGTTCCAGCTTCCATGGTGGTCCAGTGGTTAGGATTTGGTGCTTTCACAGCTGCGTCCTGGGTTTGATTTCAGTCAGGGAACCAAGAGGTCACACCACCCTGAAACCATGCAGGGTTAGGTGGGAGACCACCTAGGAAAACCAGGAGCTGTGACCCACTGGAGAAGGAACTGACAACCAACTCCAGTATATCTGCCATGAAAACCAGGTGGATCAGCAGGATCATGGACATAAGGATGTGCCTGGTGTGTTATGGTCCATAAGGTTGGAAAAACAGCGCAAACAAAAAAAAGACCATTGTTCTACCGATTTTTCGCTAAAGTAAATAAGTCCAGAGATACTCACAATTGCTTGTGTGACTCTTATGCGAATATGCTAACTTGCATCTCAGAATCCGTGATAATGCTGGGGAGGGCGTCTAACTGCATGATAAACTTAAGGGTGCAGGCTATAATCCTAATTAGTACAACAAAACAGCTATTTTATGTGACAGCATCTCATTTAAATAAGAAGCAGAAACAATAATGATTATCTCAAGATTCACTTTAAAATCAAATGGCTAGTATAATGTACAGCTTGTTCTTCATATTCTTTAAGAATAAATTAAAAATCAACTTTGGTGAGACAGAGTCCAACTGAACTTTAGTAGGGGAAAAAATAAATCTAATGCTTAAGACATATACATCTAAGAGCAAGATACTCTGGAAAATATTTGCTTTGCGATTTATTGCAGTCTTTCAGATGTAATTGAGATTCATAAGGCAGTTTCTCAGAGAGCAGCAAAACCTACAGCAGATAAACGTCTTCGCGTGAGTTCTGTGCCAGCACGTAGATAAAGAGACTACAGGATACTCCGAGCAGCAGGACGGATACAGGATCGCTTTACACAGATATAATGCATCATTTATGTTGTGTAAGGAAATATATGAACAAATGTTAATCTGCGCCATCCTGCTTTATTGATGTTATCTTTTATTGAAAAACTGCTACAGGGAAAAAGCTCACAAGACAATGCAGAGATACCCTAATGAACAGATGGAAGGCAGCAGAATCCATGGTGCTTAAGTAAGAACACAACCACGGAATCCAGTGTACTTTCTAATTCCGTGACACCAAACATGTACTAGTACTTTGTAGAGAGCCTGGGGAATTATTTATTTACTTCTTATTTTTTTTGTTTAAAAGACCAATGCAATCCTATATTCACAATAGTTTTTATGAAGATTAATAAGATTAATATCGCCTTTAAGGATTACCCATTATATGAAATTATGCTGCAGGGGGGACTATCACTTTTGTTTCTGCTAATTATTTGAATGCATGGAAGCTTTCAGCTGGTAAAATGGAAATGTGGCAATTTAAAAAGTGCCAGTGATTTTGTTTGCAAAACGTCTCGCGGATACACAATGGAAATACATTATGGATACACATTATTGAGAAAAGGCATACATACATACATACATACATACAGTGGATATCAAAAGTCTACACACCCCTGTTAAAATGTCAGGTTTCGGTGCTGTAAAACAATGAGACACAGATAAATCATTTCAGAACTTTCTCCAACTTTAATGTGACCTATACACTGTACAACTCAATTGAAAAACAAACTGAAATCTTTTAGGTAGAGGGAAGAAAAAATATAAAAATAAAATAATATGGTTGCATAAGTATGCACACCCTTAAACTAATACTTTGTTGAAGCACCTTTTGATTTTATTATAGCACTCAGTCTTTTGGGGTATGAGTCTATCAGCATGGCACATTTTCACTTGGCAAGATTTGCCCACTCTTCTTTGCAAAAACACTCCAAATCTGTCAGATTGCGAGGGCATCTCCTGTGCACAGCCCTCTTCAGATCACCCCACAGATTTTCAATTGGATTCAGGTCTGGGCTCTGGCTGGGCCATTCCTAAACTTTAATCTTCTTCTGGTGAAGCCATTCCTTTGTTAATTTGGATGTATGCTTTGGGTCGTTGTCATGCTGAAAGATGAAGTTCCTCTTCATGTTCAGCTTTCTAGCAGAAGCCTGAAGGTTTTGTGCCAATATTGACTGGTATTTGGAACTGTTCATAATTCCCTCTATCTTAACTAAGGCCCCAGTTCCAGCTGAAGAAAAACAGCCCCAAAGCATGATGCTGCCACCACCATGCTTCACTGTGGGTATGGTGTTCTTTTGGTGATGTGTAGTGTTGTTTTTGCGCCAAACATATCTTTTGGAATTATGGCCAAAAAGTTCAACCTTGGTTTCATCAGACCATAACACCTTTTCCCACATGCTTTTGGGAGACTTCAGATGTGTTTTTGCAAAATGTAGCCTGGCTTGGATGTTTTTCTTCGTAAGAAAACGCTTTTGTCTTACAACTCTACCCCATAGCCCAGACATATGAAGAATACGGGAGATTGTTGTCACATGTACCACACAGCCAGTACTTGCCAGATATTCCTGCGGATCCTTTAATGTTGTTGTAGGCCTCTTGGTAGCCTCCCAGACCAGTTTTTTTCTCGTCTTTTCATCAATTTTGGAGGGAGCTCCAGTTCTTGGTAATGTCACTGTTGTGCCATATTTTTTTCACTTGATGATGACTGTCTTCACTGTGTTCCATGGTATATCTAATGCCTTGGAAATGATTTTATACCCTTCTCCTGACTGATACCTTTTAACAATGAGGATCTCTGATGCTTTGGAAGCTCTCTGTGGACCATGGCTTTTGCTTTGGGATGCGACTAAGAAAATTTCAGGAAAGACCAACTAGAGAAGCTGAACTTTATTTGGGGTTAATCAGAGGCACTTTAAATGATGGCAGGTGTATGCTGACTCCTATTTTACACAATTTGGAATGTGATTGCTTAATTCTGAACACAGCTACATTCCCAGTTATAAGAGTGTGTGCAGACTTATGCAACCACATTAATTTTTTTTTTCTTCCCTCTACCTAAAAGATTTTAGTTTGTTTTTCAATTGAGTTGTACAGTTTATAGGTTGCATTAAAGGTGGAAAAAGTTCTGAAATGATTTATCTGTGTCTCATTTTTTTACAGCACAGAAACCTGACATTTTAAAATGGGGTGTGTAGACTTTTTATATCCACTGTATATATATATATATATATATATAATACAATACACCGTATTGGTCCGAAAATAAGCCGCACCTTTTTTCCGATTTTTGAGCTTGCGAGTTAAGGGTGCGGCTTATATTCGCGACAAAAAATCATTGCCGATTTGCGTACTTTGCTTGTAACGCGTGCGACTTCTATTCGCAAATGCAAAATTACTGCCGATTTGCGCGATTGCGAGTTAAGGGTGACGATTTTCGTGCTTTAGACTGCGGTATTGAATAGCGATTTACGGTTTTAGTGATTCTAACATCCTGTAAAGCCGGTTTCATGCAATGGCTGATCACTTTGAGAGTCTTTTTCTCTCCAATTTTCCGGGTGCGGCTTATATTTGAGTACTATCTTTTTTCTATTTTTTCCCCTTGAACTTTACGGGTGCGGCTTATGTGCGGGTGCGGCTTATATTCAGACCAATAAGTTTTATATATATATATATTTATATATATATTCGTTCAGGCATAACCAACTCTCTGTACCCTATAGACCAAAGCACACCAGGCCAGGCGCATCTTGTGTCCAATTTTGCTTATCCATAAGGTTTTCATAGCAAAGATACAGGAGTGAGTTGCCTTTCTCTGCTATGATCTGCTCATCTTGGGTGGCCACAAACAAGCATAGTGGACATTTTAAATCAGCCTCCTGGGCTTTTTTTTAATTTTCTGAAAAGAGTTTAGCCAAAATTATACACTAAATATAATCTTCAAAAGAGCATACTATAAATAGTGAAGATCAATGGTCCTTTAAATGAAAAAAAACTGTAGAAATCTGGAAAAACAAATCACAAAGTCACATGTGAAATCTGTGAGATAATCTAATCATTAGTCACACTGGCCCTTAATTAACACATTTGATACATTATACAGTGGTGATTAACAATGGCAGAAACACGGCAGACACCTCATATTGTTGCATGATATGTGTTTACAATTTCAAACAGTAAAATCAATGTCTTTGGTATTACGGACAACCCAATTGTGAATTCAAACTTTCTTCCCTCCCTAATGAAACCAGGATTGATTTTTATCCTCTTAAATCATTGCCTTAGAGCTATTCCTTTTGGACAATAGTTCTCACATTTAATTTGTATGTATTGCAAAGGACGAGCAGTCATTAAAATCTTCTTGGGAAAAACACTGGAGTATTGGGTTAGGTGATATGGTAATTTAATTTTAATGCATGTACAGAATGTCACCACACCCCTTTCAAAATGTTCATGTTTTGTTGCCGAAATGCCACAAAATAGTACAAATAAAATAAGACGGTTTCCATTCATATTTACAAGTTGTACCAAAGAAAAAGCAACATTTATTATTTAAAAAAAACTAATAAATAAATAAAACCATAGTGGTATAACTGGGTTGGTTAATACTTAGTGGAAGTATTCACATTTGAATGTCTAAAGCAAGTGAAAAACCTGCTTCCAGCTCAGAATTCCGAGACAAACAGTTATTACACTGCATTCTGGGAAGTTGAGCTGGGACACACAAATGTGGCCACAAATGCCTTGCTCTTCATTCCATAGCCATTATCAAACATGGCTTCCTTTAAGCTTATGCATGCTGTATTACACAGCTTTATTCCAACCTTGGCTTTGCATTAAACACAAGCTGAGAATCCTATCCATGTACAGCTGTTTCAAGCTTACTGGCTATCATCAGCATGGAGCGGGATCTCAGCTTGTGTTGTGGATCTTATGAGTAGGTAGTTCACCACAACAATCATTTATAATATGGTGGGCAAAAGAGCGATAGAAGCCCTCCACCGTACAGTAGTACAGTAAATAAATAGTACATCTGTGTTCACATTTGAATGTCTAAAAGAAGTTAAAAAACCTGCTTCCAGCTCAGAGTTCCGAGAAAAACAGTTATTACACTGCATTCTGGGAAGTTGAGCTGGGAAATATATATATAGTACTCTACTAATTTCATTACGTATATAACATAGACATTCGTTTTTAACAAGCTCTCATTTATCCCAGAGGGGAAACACAACTTCATACATACAACGGCTAGTTTTGCTTTTTTGTCCAACAAAAAGGTTTGGTAGCACGAATATTATACTTTTAACATTGTAGTTAAGATTTGCAAGGCAGCCAAGATTGATTTTCACATTGTCAGAGCAAGACCAATTTCCCAATAGACAGTTACAAAAACATAAAAAATAAACCACTGTATGGACAAATTGCTTAGATATAAAGTCATGGTGTGATGATATACAACGGTCTTGAATTTATACATTTATTGGTTTATCTGATAATCTAAAAATGCTTACAGATTGACCATGTCTACGTTCATTAACCCTTAAATTAGAGAGTGCCATAGTGCTCCTTAATCTCTCCCCACCATCTCCCGTGTTCATTAATGGGATATGAGACTTGCATATTTTTTCTAGCATGCATTAAAAACACATTTTAAACCTTAAACAGTTTAATTGAAAAATCAAACACTGCAGATGTAAAGTTTATTTTCCTTCTACAAACTGCATTTGATACAATCTAAAGACTTTCTTTGTACAAACTCTACATAGAATATATCCGGGCGCTGCACCAGCTGAGTTATGGAGCTCTATGGAGATATAATTTACAGTTAAATGACTGAAAAGGTGGAGATCCAGTTGTAACAATGTTGCATTAAAATCCGCTACAAGTCTGATATTTTCCATTACAAAATGTTATGTTTTTTAGTACCAAAAATAAGTCATTTGAAGTGAAGTACCAATAAACAACTACTATATAATCCATAGACACAACTCTTCAATTTAGTAGACTCTACACATACAGTAGGTGTATTTTAACAGTGAAAGACAGAATAACCAAAAAAAACAAACAAGAAAAACGCATGTCAAAATAGTTATAATTTGATTTGCAGGTCAGTGAGGGTAATACGTATTTGATCCCCTATCAATCAGCAAGATTTCTGGCTCCCGGGTGTCTTTTATACAGGTAACAAGCTGAGATTAGGAGCACTCTCTTAAAGGGAATGCTCCTAATCTTAGATCATTACCTGTATAAAAAAAAACACCTGTCCACAAAAGCAATCAATCAATCACATTCCAAACCCACCATGGCCAAGACCAAAGAGCTGTCCAAGGATGTCAGGGACAAGATTGTAGACCTACAAAAGGCCAGAAAGGGCTACAAGACCATCGCCAAGCAGCTTGGTGAGAAGGTGACAACAGTTGGTGCGATTATTCGCAAATGGAAGAAACACAAAATAACTGCCAGTCTCCCTTGGTCTGGTGCTCCATGCAAGATCTCACCTCGTGGAGTTTCAATGATCATGAGAATGGTGAGGAATCAGCCCAGAACTACACGGGA
Source organism: Discoglossus pictus (assembly GCA_027410445.1). NCBI lineage: Eukaryota > Metazoa > Chordata > Amphibia > Anura > Alytidae > Discoglossus > Discoglossus pictus. Next base: position 24,335,138 of record CM050173.1, on the reverse strand, counting down.
GGATCTTGTTAATGATCTCAAGGAAGCTGTGACCAGTCACCAAGAAAACAATTGGTAACACATTATGCCGTGAAGGACTGCAATCCTGCAATGCCCGCAAGGTCCCCCTGCTCAAGAAAGCACATGTACAGGCCTGTCTGAAATTTGCCAATGAACATCTGAATGATTCAGAGGAGAACTGGGTGAAAGTGTTGTGGTCAGATGAGACCAAAATCGAGCTCTTTGGCATCAACTCAACTGAATGCGGCCTATGACCCCAAGAACACCATCCCCACTGTTAAACATGGAGCTGGAAACATTATGTTTGGGGGTGTTTTTTTCTGCTAAGGGGACTGGACAACTGCACTTCATCAAAGGGACGATGGACGGGGCCATCTACCGTCAAATCTTGGGTGAGCCAGGGCATGGAAAATGGGTTGAGGATGGGTATTCCAGCATGACAATGACACACAGCCAAGGCAACAAAGGATTGGCTCAAGAAGAAGCACATTAAGGTCCTCGAGTGGCCTAGCCAGTCTCCAGACCTTAATCCCACAGAAGATCTGTGGAGGGAGCTGAAGGTTCGAGTTGCCAAAGATCAGCCTCGAAACCTTAATGACTTGGAGAGGATCTGCCTCCTGAGATGTTTGCAAGCCTGGTGGCCAACTACAAGAAACGTCTGACCTCTGTGATTGCCAACAAGGGTTTTGCCACCAAGTACTAAGACAAAGGGGTCAAATACTTTTTTCCTTCATTGACCTGCAAATCAATTTATAACTTTTTTGACATGCGTTTTTCTTGTTTGTTTTTTTGTTATTCACCTGAATCCAATGTTTCATCCACCCCTCTCAGGTGTTTAATAATGTTAGCAGCAAAAACAAATGTCTGCCACCATTAAAGCAAAATTGAATTAAATAATTATAAATTAAAGACTGGATTTACTTATTTAAACTTCCTAAAAAAACAAAGAGCACACTACTGTTAATTATGACACTTCAGTTATCCTTTATTACAATAACAGAATTAAATACATGTGGTTAAAATTAGAGTAGAAAATGGATGGTTAACAAATGAGGGGCGAGTAAATAATGCAGGTAATAACGAGGATGAGATAATGGAAGAAAAAAATCAGGGTGAGATGGAGATAAAATGAGAAGGTTAAAGAGAAGATGAAATGAGGGGGATTCAAATTGTATTGGTAATGAGTCTGGCATGATGCAAAAGGGATAATGAAAAGAAATTAGAGCTAATTAAATAGATGGGATGTTAGTAACAAGGGTGTGAAATGAGAAGAATGAAGTCATGTTGGCTTTTTACTTATTTTATATCCAAAACAACCCATTTAAGATTCTACAATGAAGTAAAATTAAGGGGCATATAATCAATGCAGCTCTACATCATCAGAGCCAGTGGCGGAGCTACCATAGGTGCAAGCTGTTTAATGCACCGGGGCCCTGTCTCTTTGAGGGGCCCAGTGCTCAACCTGCCGTGGCCTTCCTCGGCCCCCTCATGTCACTTCTCAACCATCAGCAGCCCTTCTTGGCCCCAGCGGCCCTCCTCGGCTGCTCCAAAGCCCTCCTTGGGTCCCCTCGGCCCTCATCATTCTTTGTTGAATTTGTTGCTAGGGTTTAAGTTTAGGGTTAAAGTTGGGGTTTAGGGTTAGGGTAGTGGCAGATGATAAGCTTATCTTCTGCCACTACCCTAACCCTCACCGTAAGAACAAATTCAATGCACCATTGTTGCTCTACCTACTGGCCGCTGCACTCCACGGGGCTGGCTGGGAGATAAAAGGAAAGATCCGTGGAGCTTGCAATTCATGGAGCATACAGGACCTGAACTCCATAAAAGCCATCACAACAGCATTTAAAAAAATAGCTTCCAATTATAGAAATTTTCTGTTTGATTTTAACTGCCCTATATGATGGTACAGACCAGATATATTGACTTCATTAGCCCTTAGATAAAGGTGGACCATGACAGGAGCCAAACATGGCAGCATGTGCATGAAGGGGAGCTCTGTTTGTTACATTTTTACTCCACCACAGTTTTACAATGGCAGCCATGACAAGACTTAACATTTTTTTCCAAGCAAAAACTAAGCTTTTAATGTTTAAAAAAATCTTTGTGATAGATAATATGAAACTTCTGTGGCCTTTCTTATTACAAAGCACACTCATAATAGTTCTCAGAAAAGAAATACTTCCAAAGTATGAGAAGTTGTGTTTCCTATAGATATATATATTAAAGTTGAAAAGAGTTATTATGTCTCTAGAGCCCATCAGAAATATAGCAATTGAAAAGTAACAACGTCTCGATTTCTTTTATGTGATATGCAGTTGAAACAGAATTGCAAAAAAAATTGCCAAGAATCCTTAAAAAGACTGAAAAAAGGGGACATAGGTAATGAATGGAAATGCAACATCCTCACTGTTAAATAATAATCTGAAAGATTTTACTGGGATCAAAAACAGATTTGCTGGGCTGAAGAATAAGGAACATAAGATCATATATATCTGTATCATCCTCCACAGGATGCCAGTAAATTGGGAGTCTTTATATTGCTAAGGACACTTGGAGCGAATCACTAAGTGTCAAGGTGATATCTTGTTGCAATAATTTAGTTACATGGATGTTAAAGGACCAATGCAGTGTCATATTTATAGTATGAATTTATGAGGAATGCAACTCCGTAATGTACAAAATAGTTTTAGAAAGTTTAAAATAAGTATTTTGTGCTTTCATTTTTACATTTTTTTTTTATAAATTGTTCTTTAACAACAGAATTTGGATCTTTCCTGTTGGCTGGCCTTGAGCAGTGGCAGCCATCGACCACTAGGTGGCATGGCAGATGTGTGTGTGAATTTCTTCTCAGTGTAAAGCGTATAATCTACCAGTACCTGAACCCTACAACTAGCCTTAACACCCCTGACCACCCTCACACCCCTGACCGTCCTCACACCCCAAACCGCCCGCACACCCCAAACCGCCCTAACCGCCCGCACACCCCAAACCGCCCTAACCGTCCGCACACCCCAAACCGCCCTAACCGTCCGCACACCCCAAACCGCCCTAACCGTCCGCACGACCCCAAACCGCACTAACCGTCCGCACGACCCCAAACCGCCCTCACGACCCCAAACCGCCCTCACGACCCCAAACCGCCCTCACGACCCCAAACCGCCCTCACGACCCCAAACCGCCCTCACGACCCCAAACCGCCCTCACGACACCAAACCGCCCTCACGACACCAAACCGCCCTCACGACACCAAACCGCCCTCACGACACCAAACCGCCCTCACGACACCAAACCGCCCTCACGACACCAAACCGCCCTCACGACCCCAAACCTGAACCCTACAACTAACCTTAACACCCCTGACCACCCTCACACCCCTGACCGTCCTCACACCCCAAACCGCCCTAACCGTCCGCACACCCCAAACCGCCGTAACCGTCCGCACACCCCAAACCGCCGTAACCGTCCGCACACCCCAAACCGCCGTAACCGTCCGCACACCCCAAACCGTCCTAACCGTCCGCACACCCCAAACCGCCCTAACCGTCCGCACACCCCAAACCGCCCTAACCGTCCGCACACCCCAAACCGCCCTAACCGTCCGCACACCCCAAACCGCCCTAACCGTCCGCACACCCCAAACCGCCCTAACCGTCCGCACACCCCAAACCGCACTAACCGTCCGCACACCCCAAACCGCACTAACCGTCCGCACACCCCAAACCGCACTAACCGTCCGCACACCCCAAACCGCACTAACCGTCCGCACACCCCAAACCGCACTAACCGTCCGCACACCCCAAACCGCACTAACCGTCCGCACACCCCAAACCGCCCTAACCGTCCACACAACCCAAACCGCCCTCACGACCCCAAACCGCCCTCACGACCCCAAACCGCCCTCACGACCCCAAACCGCCCTCACGACACCAAACCGCCCTCACGACACCAAACCGCCCTCACGACACCAAACCGCCCTCACGACACCAAACCGCCCTCACGACACCAAACCACCCTCACGACCCCAAACCTGAACCCTACAACTAACCTTAACACCCCTGACCACCCTCACACCCCTGACCGTCCTCACACCCCAAACTGCCCTAACCGTCCTCACACCCCAAACCGCCCTAACCGTCCACACACCCCAAACCGCCCTAACCGTCCACACAACCCCAAACCGCCCTCACGACCCCAAACCGCCCTCACGACCCCAAACCGCCCTCACGACCCCAAACCGCCCTCACGACCCCAAACCGCCCTCACGACACCAAACCGCCCTCACGACACCAAACCTGAACCCTACAACTAACCTTAACACCCCTGACCACCCTCACACCCCTGACCGTCCTAACCGTCCACACACCCCAAACCGCCCACACACCCCAAACCGCCCTAACCGTCCACACACCCAAAACCGCCCTAACCGTCCACACACCCCAAACCGCCCTAACCGTCCACACACCCCAAACCGCCCTAACCGTCCACACACCCCAAACCGCCCTAACCGTCCACACACCCCAAACCGCCCTAACCGTCCACACACCCCAAACCGCCCTAACCGTCCACACACCCCAAACCGCCCTAACCGTCCCCAAACCGCCCTCACGACCCCAAACCGCCCTCACGAACCCAAACCGCCCTCCCACCCCAAGCCTTAGTACACTACAAGCCCCAAGCAAAATTACTCAAATGAGGCTCCCAACACCTCAACTATTCTACAACCAGCTTAACGTTGTTGAATTTGTTATGAGGGTTTAGGTTTAGGGTTAGAGTTTGGGTTTATGGTTAGGGTAGTGGTTTCTGAATATAGACTTGGAGTACAGTGATCGCCATTCACTCACAGACAGCTATTTCACACTGATATGTGGCTCATCAGTGAAAGGTTGGTTCTGGCACCTAAGTTGAAAATATAATTTGTTGCCTCATCACTAATATAGTTTTTAAAGCGTGTGTAACTCTTTAGAAATTATTTGTATGTATTTACTTGTGTGGCCCAGCCAGGGGTGGGAGGGAGGGGGAAAGGGACATAGGGGAGGGGGGAGTGGAGAAAAGAGACTCAGAGGAGGGAGGAGATGGAAAAGGGACACAGAGGAAAGGGGGAAAGAGACAGAGGGGGAAAGTGGGAAAGAGACACAGTGGAGGGAGGAGGGGGGAAAGAGACACATGGGATAGGGGGAAAGAGACACAAGGGAGGGAGAGGCACAGGGGAGGGAGAGGGGGAAAGATACAGGGGAGGGAGGAGGGGAGAAAGAGACTCAGTGAAGGGAGGAAGGGGGAAAGAGACACATGGCATAGGGGGAAAGAGACACAAGGGAAGAGAGGCACAGGGAAGGGAGGAGGGGGGAGACCCATGTAATATTATACATGTCACTACCCAGAATCCTAAGCTTCAGTCAAAGCACTGTTCATTGAGTAATGTAGTAATAAACTAAGATTCGCTTATCCTTTCCTTACAATATATATACTGTGGAGAGTATTTCAATCACCTTGACATCTTAAAAATAAAGCCAATAGGTCCAACTAACCAGATCTTTATTATCTACCTCATAGATTAAGGTTATTGATTCTTCAGATAAGACAAATGCATATCCCAGGTATTCATTGACCCCTCTTATGCACAAGGGTCACTCAGTGCAAGGGGGTCGGTAATGGAGGAATCTTTCATCCCAAAAGGGTCTTATTTTACCTAAACTTTTTACTAATATTTCTATCATTAAAGAGAAGAAGCATCCAACAATGCGGTCTAAACATTGTACTAGACATTTTTCTCTACAGGCAATCATTCCTGATATATTCAGTAATGATTATGTAGCTCCTTGAACAAAAATATAATAATTTGCAACACAGAGTTTTTGGAAAAGTTGGGGGAGGGGATCTAGCTGCATGACAACCTTAGGAGCATTGCTTTTGCCACCAGAGAGACAAACAAGCAGACTATAATTTTAATTAACACATCAAAAGAAGCTAACTAGTATTCTAGAGTGAAATGTTGTGCATTAATACAGCAGAATGTCAATTATCTCAGGACATATTTACTTTAGTATCAAATGGCTAGTACAATATAGAGCTAGTTTTCATGTAAGTTAAGAAACAAAAACAAAAAAACTTGATTTTAGGAAGACAGGATTCCTTTAATAAAGTTTTGGACACAATGCAATCCGAGAAATTATATTTTAGCAATTCCTTAACAAAATCCTAAGGAAGTAGCCTTCATTCCTCCTTTGGAAGTAGATAGGATATAACAAATTAGTAGACTCCACTGTAGAACAACTGAATATACAGTAAAAAGGTAAAATATTTAAGGACATATTATTTTACTCTCTACAACTTTGGCCCATTATCAAGTGCAGTTATTCAGAAGAGTTTATAGAATCACAATAGTTATTTAATATCTTATATTTAATATCTGAACCTCATTAAGAATTCAATGAATAAATAAACAATAACAGCATTTTGTTCAGTTATGTTCCAGTCTTTATTGCCAAGTGCATCACACTTCATCAAACAAGATTTGCGGCCACCAGTGCTACAGCAATTAAATCATTTTGATTGATCTATTAGCTGGCTCATCTCTTTCATAATCAATAAAAGGCAGGCAAATCAAAGTAGCAAGATGAGATTGAGACCGGAAGGATTTTTCCTGCCTGCATAATGATGTTTGCAGATATGGCTCACTGGACAATGACCTTTTTGGCTCAGATTTGCAGTCAATTAAAACTGATTTCAGAGCTTTAGTAAAGATTGCCTCCTGAAACCCATATGGGCTCAGTTGTACCCAATATGTATTTAATAGTTAAAATAGGACTTCTCCTTTCTCATCTTTCCACCACTCATTGTACTAGTGAGAAGAGTAAAAAATTAGGGCGGAGGTAGTGAATTAATTTCACAAAATGTACCCGTGTCCAAATGTATTTGTAAATTTTATACATTTCGACAGACAGACTCACACATATTATAATTTAATGACATTCAAAAGCGCACTTGAAGGTAGTTTACATATTTAGGAGACAAATTTTTTTCCTAGGAGTAAAGTTTTTGCCTATAACTAAGTTGTACATACAGCGAAACGGCTATCAGGCGCTATGGGGATAACAGTTAACCTGTTTTTGGTCATGGGCATCTAATATTGAGCTACATAGTGTTCAGTAAACCCTCTAGGATACCAAGATTATAGGTTGTAACACCTCCATTGGCATTTTGAGGGTTGGTTTTAAATTATTTTAATATGCAAGGTATTTGGATCAACATATACTAGAAAGGGATTATCAGTCCTTTATATTGCATTATAGTGTATTTCAGAATTTCTTATTCTACCGGCTATGAGATTTTTTCCACTGTTTGGGATTTGGCAATCTATGGGTTCTCTGTTTGTTCGGTACCTCTTTTTCTTTCTGACATTAGATGTTTAAGTCAGATTCAGAAAATACATTTGTAAGCCTTCCAGGCAGGATGATCCTTTAAGGTCATAGGTATGTTTTTAATACTATTACTTTTTTTTACAAGCTGATTATTCGATGGATTTGATAGACAGACTATTTGAGTTAAGAACTTGGCCACTAATCCCCCTTACAGTTTTGATCCTCGACCACTTAGCTGCATTTTTAAGCAACATTATTTACAATGAATAAAGTTATTTATAAGGTATTCCAAGTATTTCCTGTATAATGTGCAAATTATATATCAAAGTCGGTGTTAGACACCCGGGAAACATTTTTTGTTTCATATTTAGGAGACCCGGGAAAAGTTTAAATTATAGTTTATCTAAACATTTAGTGGATTTCGGACTAATAAATAAAAAATGTAATGAAGAAACAAAAGAGTTGCACAATAAAGGGGCTGAAGTCCCAGATTCTGACCCAGATCCACATATTGACCATCCTTGATTTAGGCCCAACTCATGGCAGTCTACTACATGCCACACCTACAAATCTATGATGGTTGAGAATTACAAGGACATAAAGAATGGGAAGCTATTTTTATGTACAGTATAGGCTAACCAGACCAAGGACAAATATACTAATTCAGTGGTTCCCAAACCTCTCCTCAAGACCCACCAGGCCATTATTTAGGTCAAACACTGTGTGAATACGCTGGTGAAGCAATTTGAGACTCCACCTATGGAATACTAGTTACCTCACCTCTGTTCACACAGTCTAGTGGTTCCCAAACCTCTCCTCAAGACCCACCAGACAGATCATGTTTTAGGTCAAACACAAAGTAGTGATGCACTTCAAATCTGTTTGAGGTGTCCAATATTAGTACATATGGACCAGAGTATACAGAAAGTACGGAATTGTTCTCAAAGAGTTCTCCATTGTTCAGTGGTATTTTTAGGTTTTCTGTTGTGCTAGGCCCATTCAGCTTTATGCTACCTCCACAACCAAGCTAAAATAATTTCCTAAGATTGCCACACACATATTGGTGAATCAAAATTGGGTGTGGTCACCCTGAGGGACATAAGAGTTCTAGGCATCAGTGCCAGAGCTAGGGAATCCAGCCAATCAATATCTTCCTCCTCTTCTCTCTCTCTCCCCCCTTCTCTCTCTCTCACACTCTTCCACCCCCTATCTCTCTAACTCTCTTCCACAAAGTATTAGATTATTATTCCATGATATCCCATAGTATAGGGTCTAGAGTGGAATCATTCAGTCAACCCTAGGAATGGGGACATTTTTCCCCTAATTTAGCTTTTTTAGCCAATATTTAATACACTACATTAAACTCAAGATTATAAGTATTATTCCATCGATACAGATATTTCGCAAGGTCTGCATTTAATAACTTAAACGAATATGAAGAAGAGAAGACAAGAATCTTTTTTTTTTTACAAATCTCGGAACATTTTGCAAAACCTCAAAAAAAAAAAAAAAAAGGTTAGACATCTCCAAAAAAAGGCAGTGAAAGCATAATTTGCACATAGAGTATCAACAGCTTCTACTAATTAGGGTGACCTTGTACAACTAACTCGGAAAATGGAAACTTGCATTTAACGATGTAATTACTACGGTGTAAAAGAATAGTAACATCCACAATTTATACTGTACTTTTTTTTTTGTATAAAAACCACCTCCTTTTATTTATCAACTACAAAATGTTTTTTTTAGGAGCAGTGGTAACTTGGAAACTAATAAAAATTCAATTGAAAGCGCTGACAGTATAGATTACCATTTTTTAATATTAGTTAAAAAAAATATCTGCCTTTAAGGACTTCCCTCTGCACCCAAAGCAACACGGCAGAAATGAAAGTGGTTACTCCCAAGACTGCAGCACTGTATGTAATAATGAATTAAAGGGCCCCTGTATTCCTTCTCTTCTGCATTTATGCATACTTATATCCCCCCGCCCATGGACTATAAATTGTATTAATTGAAGAAAATGAACATTAAAAAAACAGACACTTAAACATGTCTTTATCTAATCAGTGAGCTAAGAAGTGTTAACAAGGACTCATGGAGACCCTGTCAATTGTGTTTTATTATTTGACAGATTAATACAAAACAAAGCACAATTTGCCGCAGTTTAGACACCCATAAGGCTCACTGTCCCTTACTTTCCTGTAACTGATCAGGACAGAGGAGAAAACAATCCCACACTTTATATATTTAACATATATGCTGCCTTATTAAATTGTGATTCGGCCAATTGAATAGGGCTCTATATAAGCACACAGCATATTTTTTTTTACAGAAGTTTTTAGTTAGTGAAGACCTTGCTTTTGGATAGAAGTTCACTAACTAAACACTTCTGTTAAAAATATTCTCTGTGCTTATATAGAGCCCTATTCAATTGGACAAATCACAATTTAATAAGGCTGTTATTGTGTGGGGGTCTTCAGACTACCAATGTCTCATGGTGGTAAGACACACAGCTTGTCACCGTCTGCTTTTTAGCACCACGAGACAATAATAATGTGAAGCCCCTTCCTAGCTGTAAAATAAAAGAGAACAAAAAAAATGGGAGCCTCCAAAATAGTAATAATCTGTATTTCTGGAGGTTTCTTAGAAGTATGTGAATTACTATATCCTAATTACATTGAAGATGATACAATGCATTAATTAATCTAGGAAAACACACACAGCCAAAAGGTGTTCCTTACGCTGGTGGAGATGAGCGCCGTAGCCGCTCAGCCCTATGACCCCGTAGCACTTAGGCAGGGAGTGCCGAAGGGGCTTCCTGCGCTGGTGGAGATGAGCGCCATAGGCACTCATCCCTACGACCCTGCAACACTTTACCATCATACCTACGACCCGCCTGACTACACATGAACACAAATACACAATTCAAACAGCGAGACCCGTAGCAGTTTGAAAAAATTGCAGGAAAAAAAATACAGCCAATAACACTTACAAAAGGAAACTGCGTCTTGCATAAAAAAATACGAGCCGCAAAAAATACGAACGTAACGTCCGAACCGCGCACACGAAAAAACACAAAAACAACACTAAATTCAAACAAAATAATAAATAAAAATATCAATCAATCAATAATAAAATAAAAATATCACAAACAGCAAGAGGGGACACGCAGGACGTCTGCAAGTCATCTTACACGTCAATTTAACTCCAATTTTGAGAGTTTAGACACTTGGAAATCCCCTAAGCGAGAAAAAAATGGCCGCAGAAAAATACGAAAACGAGGCTAAATGACCCCTAAAGCCTCAAAACACCACCAAGCACATACAGATTTTACAAAAAGCCGTGCGGGCTACAACATACACTATTAGCAAGGATGCTAAATCATCCACAGCAGCGTACCACATACACATTCGCCACCATTTTACATCACTAACTTACACAATGCGGAAGTACCCAGCTACACTAACGGTTTCCCCTCGCGCACGCAGCCTATTTACACTGCACACTACACACATTGCTGACACTTACACCTCAGCTCTACAACACTGCAAACCTACATTGTATGCTGCAGGAACATCAAAACAGATTGTCAGCTCTTCAGCACAATGCTTGCTGCATATATTACTTACAAATAGGTAAAGTATATTTATTTATCATTTCATTTATTTATTAATTAATTATCATTAAAACATACATATATACAAAACTTTAAAAAACACCACAACACACGATCGCAATAAACGACAAAGGCGCTCATTGTCAGCAACACAATGAGCGCCAAAGGTGCCTCACTACGAGGCTCGCAATCAGCACAAAAAGTACTCACACTACCAAAACACTTAATTTCTGTGCCAAACACCATTCCTTGACTTAAAATTCTATTGCCGTCATTTTTTGACAGGCAATTCGCTAGTATATATATATATATATATATATATATATATATATATATATATATATATAGTACACTTGTGTTGACGTTTGAATGTCTAAAACAAGTTAAAAAAAAACACTTCCAGCTCAGAATTCTGAGAAAAACAGTTATTACACTGCATTCTGGGAAGCTGAGCAGGGACATGCAAATTTGCCCACAAATACTTTGTTCTTCTATCCATAACCATTTTAAACATGGCTTCCTTTAAGCTTATGCCCGCTGCATTACACCGCTTTTATGCAAAGCCAAGGTTGGATTATACACAAGCTGGGAATCCTACCCACGGACAGACGTTTCAAGGTTACTGGCTATCATCAGCATGGAGCGGGATCTCAGCTTGTGTACCTTATGAGGAGGTAGTTCACCACAACAATCATTTACTTTATGGTGGGCAAAAACAAATTAATCTTGTTTCCTGCTCAGAATTCAGAAGTTATTACACTGCATTCTGGGAAGTATATATATATATATATATATATATATATATATATATATATATATATATATATATATATTCCCCTTCTAGATCACTACCTTGTCATGATGAAGGGGCTTGTGTACTTCAATTTCAATGAAGCAGTGAGCTATACTATATAGTGGTCAGATAAATTGAGGTCCACCAGTAAAGGAACTGGCAACCCACTCCAGTATCTTTGCCATGAAAACCTTTATGGATAAGTACAAATTGCATGCTGCTGTCCATAGGGTCACAGAGAGTCGGACACCACTGAATGACATAACAACAACATGTACAGTATATATTACTATTTATTTGCCTATGTAGTTCCTTTAAAAGAGAGCATTTTCCGTTTAGAGAAAGATCTGGTAATTCTGCTCTGCCTTTCCAAAGTGTGGATTCCAGATAAAAAAGTGTTTAACTGCAAGTAAAAGTTGCAATTTATGCGTATGAATATTTTTATTAAAATATATAGGTTTGACAGTACACATATCAACATCATATTACAACAAACAGAATAGGATATTCACAAGAAATTTATTTATTTAAAATATCAATATTTAAAAAAAGTAAACAAACACCTTTCAAAGATCAAAATTTCCCAACCATAAAAATGGGTAAAAAAGCTTGAAAAAGAAAATGTAGCAAAATCCTTGTAGTGAATGTTTTTTTTTTATAGGATCAGGAGAATAAAACATTATCTATGTATTAAACATTCTAATCATACAGGGTTGGAAGCCACAGAGACTGCATTGACTTCTATTAAGCTCAGGCTCACAAATCAATAAGAAGAGAGCACAACTTAAACAGGCTTGCGTATTGTGAGATAAGAAATTCTGAGGATTAAAAGCTGGATTTATAAAGCAGACCAAAAGGGAAGGAAAACAAATATAAGATTGAATAAAGGAAACGAGACGAGGAAACCTCTCAGAAAGAACCTTATCTGCTGCTAATGCAAACATAAGAAGATCAACAAATCAAAATAAAACACATATTACATCTAAATGCAAGTAGAGTCTGATCAAGGGATTTTGTAGAAAAACTGCTATTCGGTATATATTTTTATGTATCACATCTATTGTTTGCAGATATTTCCCAAACTACCATCTACTCTGCTCATGCCTCTCTTCCCCAATCACCACATCTTTCCAATACAATATTCAAGACGTGTTGCGCCAAGAAGGAGAGTTTGAGATCTAGAAACTGAGACTACCATGACTTTGTGCCCAACAAATAAGAATTATGTATCATGTCTGTATTTGTTATGCAGTCATTTAATACATTGATTGAAATGTTGTGGTGTAAAAATAAAAAAGTCTTATCCAATTCTTCCCAACTTCAAATTCTCTCCGAAATTTGCCACCTAGCCCTAAAAGCCAGAATTGACAAATCCGCTGCTCTAGGGTAAATGTAACACCATTGTATTGGTAGAAACCAGAGATAGTATGTGGGAGAGAGATTAGACTTTATGTATTGTAGGAGGAAATGGTCACAGATATAGAGATGGAAAGGGGCAATATGGGAGAGGTGGAGCAAGTGAATCTGGTGTAGGAGCCAGAAAAATTCATATACACCGGCCGTAAAATAGCTTATATATACATACATGCAAACATAGAATAATCTGGGTGGGATTTGTCCCCCCCCCCATCCCCTGCAGTTCCTACACCCATGTCTGTAGGTAAAATAATCTGCTCATAATGATGACATTGATCCATTTTTATTTCCATGATGGCAGAAAGTATCCTATTTAGGACCATATTGCACATTATAATATATTTATGATGAGTGCTGTCCTCAGTAGTCATTAATGGTGTTGTACAATCTAAGCAATAGTAGGGGCTTTGACAATAAAACCAACAAAACGTTTGCAAAAAGTGCTTAGCACAAATTTTTCCATAATACGAATAAAAAAGGTACAAAATGCCCAAAGGACCATAGGGCATTTTGGACTTTGAAAACATTTGGCAGAGTATTGGGGTTTCCCTCCTCCTATAATGTCATTTAGGGGCCAAGTTCTAACCCTGGAACGAGTATAGATCCTGCCATAGCCTTTTTGTGCGGGTTTTTGTCTGGTCTTTAGTATTTTAGTCCTACTCTACTATTTATGCTTTGACACCCACCAACAAATCTGTGATGTATAAAAAGTTTCAATAGAGTTTCTCTCCATATTGAAATGTTACAGTATAATACCGAGGATGGGTGTAGGAGCCAAAGAATATCTGTGGGGGATATCAAATATAGTATAAAAATACCACCCATCTGCTTCTCTACAGAGAAACAAACACATTGAAAAATCTGAGGGGGGGGGGGATTTGTCCCCCTCATTTCCTACACCCATGATACCAAGGCCACTGCCTTCTTGCCCTCATGCACCTTAGCTTCCTGAATATAGTAACATGTGTGGATGTTGTCTGGGCAGCTTGCTCACTGCAAAGTCAATTTTATTAAAAGTGCAAAGTTTGAATGTCACCTTCTCTCATTTTAGAAGGTTCATGTAAAGATGGAGATGGGAGCACCACTAACTCTTAGGTTGTGACTACAGTTGTATAGTTTCCATCTCCCTAATCAAACCTTCACTGTTCAGTAGATAAAGAAAAGCCCAAAGTTTCAAGCAGTCAGGAAATGCTCTAGTCAGACAAGATGGAAACCGTCTATACACAGTCTTCAAAAAATGTGTTTTTATGTTAATCGCTTACATAGTTAACAATTATGTCAGGTTTTTTTCCCTAAAATTCAATGAACCCTATGCCTCTTTTTCTATTGACCACTGGACAGGTTTTATGGATTTTCCTGAATCAGATGATGGTTCCAGGGGCAGTAGCCCTCCCGAAAATCCAGACACCCCAGCAGCTGCCCAGAATTGGGGATTGTAAGGGTTTTGTTTCCATGGTAATATTGCTCTCTTTTATTAATATATCTTGTCTGGGGATGTTTGCCAACCATATACAAATATAGTATCACATAAAATTAATAAAATTCCAGACAACATATTAAAACAAAAAACAGAAGGCATATAGCACACATTACTCTAAAACATATAAAAAATAAACAAATTTGCAGAAAATCTTTTTTTTTTTTTTTTGAAAATATTACAAAGTCTCAGAAACACTCTTCGGTACCATATTTATATTTTCAATTATTTTTGTTTTCCATCAACAAGTAAAGGGAAATATATAAATTATTAGACACCATTTAAATGTCTAAACAAATTACACAAATAAATAAAAATACAGAATATTATGGGTATGGGATAATACATAAATATGATAATGTAGTGTAAATTAATTAATAATGAATAATAATAATTAATAAAATAACATTATTAAAGGGTCAAAAAATTAATATATACTATTTTGGAGAACTACCATTATATGCAAAGTGTTTTTCAAAATGGAAAATAAAAATACAGTCCCTAATATTATCTTTTTGTATGCATGTTCCTGAAGACAGAGAAGATTTGGACTGTACAGGAAGTTTCTATCTACACAATGGGAATGTGGCATCTGCAAATGCCAGAGGTTTCAGAAGCAGTTATGGAAAGCTCATTAATTAAAAGGACTCGCTGGTGTGAACGTAAGAGGAAGAATCAGCTGACAAAAGAAATGGAAAATTATTTTTTATAAACAATATAAATACAAAGACTATGTTAATTGTTTAACTTTCTAAAAATATGTAGCCCATATAGAATCTTTTTTAGAAAAAATAAAGTCATAATAAAAAATAAAATGACATAAATAATAAAACTTGTAGAGGAAAAGATCAAGGAGAGGTATATATGGGGAACTGATTATTTATTCTTTACGCATTTTGAATGGTGTTTTATCTAGATTACTGGAGCAACATACCATTTCCCGGTTTACTTTTATTTTTGCATCACGACATTTCAATCAATGTATTAAATGACTGCATAACAAATAGGATTCAGCAGAAATAAAACAGACAAGATACATAATTCTTATTTGTTGGGCACTAAGTCATGGTAGTCTCAGTTGCAAGATGTCAAACGCTCCTTCTTGGCGTTCCGATTGGATTCCCTTTGAACATATGCCCTTTCAAGTGAAATTAATCAATCTCTTTATCACTCCCACAGCATCTGGAGCCATAATCATTACCCGACTGCTGTGAAAGAAATGAAACTGCTAATCGCACTGGGAAAAGGGCTTACTGTTCAGAGAGGGAAAGTTTTTATTAAGTTCTAATTTGAAAAGTGATTCTTCATAGTTAGCTATATGGGATTCCAAAGCCATCCGCCATTTTGCTCTATAGGACAACACTCCACAGTCGTAACACATGTGAAATGGAATGTATATTTAAATAATACATTGTATTAGGCTTTCAATGTCATCATATTTTAGATTGTACTCAACAAATAGGACCCAGTGCTTGACACTAAATCAGTAATCATCCAAAACCATTAAACGGAACCTTTATTCAGTTAATTTCCAGAACATAAATATACACATGAATAAAATAATCTGAAGACTTTTCAGAATTACTTTAGATTTCCATACAGACACTACTACAATAGATACCAAGACACATTCTTAGAAGGTATATATTTGAAGGGTGGAATATATGATACTTTTTGTCAGACACTCTAAAAGTAGGACAACTCCCAAATTAGTCAATATGGCATTAAATATTTGTTCATTTCATACTTTAAATTAAATGAGCAATTTGAGTTAATATTTTTGATTGAGAGTTTAACACTCTTCGTATCCTTAATGACTGTGTGGGAATCTAAAATAATTCTGAAAAGTTTGCAGATTATTTTATACACGGTCAGCCACGTTAAATTTGAAGCAGGTAGCGGTATCGGCAAGCCCACAAAGGCTGCGGGCTTGAAATTTGGCCAAGTTACAGAGCTATTAAATTAGACCATGCCGCGAGTTACGGGACGGAGATGCAAGTCCGCAAACCATTTTTGCTTCGTTGGATGTGCAGTCACGAACACAATCAATTAGTTACGGGTTTAGACAGAGCCAATGGTAAAAGAGACCGTCAGCATTACATCACTGAAAAATGTAGGTTCGATTTCAAAGCCTTACGGGTTGGCTTCTTGGCTCCATTTGCGGGTTACGAGGTTGACCGCCAGTGGACATGTTGCAATGTAATAGCGAAATTGGGAATGCAGCAGTTACGGGCTTGACAGATCAAAGGAATTGCAGGCGCACAGTTCAAATTTCCTTGTCCCGTAGGTTTTTTTTTTTTGCACCTAATTCATTTGCGGGTAGCTTCGAGAAGCCAATTTAATAGCCGTAGGTCTTGCAGGCTACCTTACTGGCTACGGTTTTACACGTTCAGCAAATTTAATGGGGCTGTTTGTGTCTTTATGTACTTAAAATTAACTAAATGAAGGTTCCTTTTATTGGTTTTGGATAATTAACATCATATTTTACCCTAGTAAAATCCATATTTACAGTGGAAAGTAAGAGCAAGATACACAATTCAACTCAATACAAACAACGTTTTAGTATTTATACTAATAAAAAAGTGTAGTTGATTTACCTGATTTAAAATGACATTTTTGGCTGATAAATCTCTACTCCTAGGATGGCTCATCCCAAAAAACATTAAATTAAATATCTACATTAGCACTGTGTTACAATATGACAACATCATTTTTACAGTATATTCCATTCATTCTTTAGGAACCACTAGATATTATATAGAAAAAGTGTTTCTTCATAATAATAATAATAATTTTTCTAGCAATAGGATACAATGCAATGGTAGCAAAGCGGTTAAATGGATCTACTTCCTAAGGTAAGAATAGATTTATGAGGGAATGTGGTAATACATGTGCCAGTGCATTTATCAGGTCTAATGGAATGCACATTAGTTTACACGGGCACACCTTGTTGATGCATACCCTACAAGGAGCATGTTTGCATCTGAACGTGAAAAATGTAATGTATGCGTTTACTTTCTAAAAACATTTTGCCTAATTGTCTCGATTTGTGGATGGACTACAATAAATTAAATACAATAAACAATTATTACACTTTCTTTCGGCTGCCATGGAAGATAAAAAACATTTTGGAAAAATGCCTTAGCCTAAATTACCCACCCGACAAGGCGTCTTCAATAGGCTTGACTACTTATTTAGAATGGATTAGATTGAAGCAATGACGATTCATACACATTACATTTCAATTCATGTCCTGGTATATTTTGGTTACACTTTAACCCTTCCTTTCTCTCCCTTTCTTTACCTCCTCTCCACTATATTCCTTTATGCCTTTTTTTAAAAACGATGGAAGTATTGTATATTAAAATGTATATGACTATGTAAAATCAATATAATTGTATGATAATGTATCACTCACTATCTGTGCAACCAGATCACTCTTCCATAATAATAAAGAGAAATTTAAAGATAAAAAAGTAATTCATTGTTTAATTGCACAGTAAAAGTTAAATACATTTTGTTTGCTGCTGTTTAGTCATTCAGTCGTGTCCAACCACACCAGGTCCATCTATTGCTAGGTCTCTGGTGGTGCCTATCCACAAGGTTTTCTTGGCAAAGATACTGGAGTGGGTTGCCAGTTCCTTCCCCAGTGGACTGTGATTTGTCTAATCTCTCTGCTATGACCTGCCCATCTTGGATGACCCTATGTGCAGTATCGGATCTACCTTTTTGGAGCCCCTAGGCAGTGAAGGAGCCTCTGCGCGTGAGTATGCAAGGTATACACAGACCCATTTTTGCCTTTTCTGTAAGTGAAAGTTCCCTTTCCTGTTGTAACTGTCTTGTTCTAGGTGGTTACCCCCTAGTAGCCAGTCTATGAACTTCAGTATTAAAAAGTGGCGCCCCTAACAGTGAAGTGCCCCTGGGCGACTGCCTAGTTTGCCTAATGGGTCATCCGGCCATGCCTACGTTTCATAGCTCACAGCTTCATTAAGATTAAGATACACAAGCCCCTTCACTACAACAAGGTAGCAATCCAGGAGGGGAACCATTCTTTAGTGAGCCCAGAATAAGATCACTAACATCTTTCTTTAAATCCTGGAGTGTTTGAGGACTAGAGTTTTACACCACTGTACTTGGAACTCCCAAATCTTCTATCATAACGTTAAAATAGTGTTTTTAAACATTACAAACTTTTTTGCAGGAAAACAAAAAGTTCAAAATATACTTTTTAGTCCTTGTTCAAAACAGTTTTTGGAAACATCAGGAACTCCCACTGGCAAACTCTAATTTGGACAGATCAATTGCAATTAGTCACTGCATAGCAGTGGTGGGTATCTCGGTCCAATGAGAGCCGCCAACAGTCCAGGATTTCAGCATCTTTCTACTTGTGTATTATTGCTCTCTCTACTTTAGCACCTCTGAAATACTCAAGTTCATTCAGAGTCTAACTCATACACACAAAGTATTATAGAAGACAAAGAATGGACACTTTGTCAGCTCATGTTAAGACAATAGTATTGATAAGCTGTCAAATCTGTCTGTGAAAGGATTATATGAAATCTAATTCTATGCCACATGTATCCGTATATTTAAAAATTATACCAAAAAAAATCCACATTAAAAAAGGAGAAAAAGCATATATTTATACAACCAGGACCAACAACAGATGTGTCTAGTAGCAACCTCAATGACATCTCATGGCCATTTGTGGATATTCAGCTCAATATATACCTTTATTAAATGGACATTATCACCTCAAAATCATTTTATTCCTCTTAAATAACCTTAAAACTGGCTATCAGTTGTGCTACCCATTGTCCTCCAGGAAGAATTCGTCCTGACATACTCATCACTGTATTTAGGGCTTCTTTATTTTAATAGAAGAAAATAAGGGTACGGGGGAGAGAAGCACACTTGATCGTGTAATATTGTAAAATGAATACAATATTAGTAAAACATAAGTAAAACACACACACACACATTTGGTAACCTCATCCACATGTGTAGTCCCAAAGCTAAGATGTCCTCCTGTGCTGGGTCCTTGAGTGTATGAAGCTGGTATCCAGATGGTAATGTGATGTCCTAATACTACTTCAGAGGCTCTAGTCTGATCCTATTTTACGAAAGTCTTGATGGGCCCAAAAAGTATATTTGTAACTCTACAGTTGGACACTGTTCATATATACACACATCAGATGCTCAGGTCATAGTAACACTGGGTATATCGCCGATAAACGGGGACACTAGGAACACTTAAAAATAGACTCACCTCTGAACTCCACTGGTACAGAGGAAAATATATGCAATACAGATAATATGTGGGTGCTTTTATATACATTATGTATATATCATTTTAGGTAGATGCTTCAATTATTTAAAAAAAAAATGTTTTTTTTAGAGGTGTCCTCAGTGGTAATTTAATAGGTACTGTTAATATCAATAAAATAAGCATAAACTATCAATGTGTTGTGTAAAGGAGGAAAAGGGGCAATTCCATAATTGTTAAACGAATTGTGTATTGGTAAGGATTTAAATAACAAAGGAATCACTTGTTTTCTTCCTTTACACTATTCCTAGGTACCTTGTATCAAGGTGTGATCATTTTGTGTGTCTGCAACCGGACTCAGATTAGTCTTATACTTTGCATGTTTGCTACCTGCCTTGACCTCAGACTTGGATTACTTATTATTACAGCCAGTTTGCCATCTCTGCCGTGACACCGGCTTGTATCTGTGACCTCCTTGCTTGCTTTGGACTTGGATCCCAGATCTAGGCTCATTTTTTATTTTTCAACCTCTGCCATATATCCTATAGCACAAAAAAAAACAAAAAAAAACAACAACTTCTTCTCATCTCAAGACTCTGTAATAAAATAGAGACTACGCAGTTCACAGACCTGGAGAAATAAGTCAAGGAACAGCTGTAAGTAACACAATTCAACTAAAAATATAAACCCAAAGGAAGTTCTAGAGGAAGTTTTCAATCTGTTGCTCCCAGCACTTAGTTCATTTCTTTAATATGACATGTGGAGCAAAGACGTACAGAGTCTGCGGATCAATAGTTCTGCAATAATAACATAGAACTCTAAAACAACTAACAAACATTTTCCCAAACCTTCTAGCATCTCAAACTTCAGTTTCCCTGGTAACTAGACATAAAGCAAACAGTCTCTTATGCTGGGTGTTCTTCAAGACATGAGCCTTTTTCTATCTGTTGTACAGAAGTGTGGGGCAGAACAAGATTTGCATTTGGGACTCCCAAAAGTAATTTAATCACTAAGTGAATTTGAAAGATATTGTTATAGAGGAGCATGAATATATAAACACACACCAGGCCCGGCAACTCTCAAGTGCCACTCCGGAGCGTTTTGGATGTTTGAACATCAGTGCCTTTCATATGAGGACTTATAAAATCAAAATCAGCACCGGCACATTATAATGGCATTTTACAAACAAGTGCAGTGAAATATGTATATATGCATATACATAAAGATGGATGGATGGACGGATAGATAGATAGATACGTACCTACATGTAAACGTATCTATTGGAGTTTTTTATGTCATTCAATCATGTTTGACTCTCTGTGACCCTATGGACCTAAGTATGCCAAGCACATCTTTTGTCTCTGCTTGTCCTTATCCATAAAGATTTTCTTGGCAAAGATACTGGAGTGGGTTGCCATTTTTTTTTTCAGGGGAGCACAATTTGTCTAACCTCTCTGCTATGACCTGCCCATCTCGGGTGACCCTACATGGTATAGCTCACAGCTTCATTGAAGTACAAAAGCCTCTTTCACCATAACAAGGTAGCGATCCAAAAGAGGATACTTATCTATAGAATGATTATTTGATCAACCTTTAGCTATCTATTTACTTATCTTATATATAGAGGTAAAGATAGATACATACATACATACATAGATAGATAGAGCAGGATACACAGAGCAGGATAGATAGATAGAGGGATAGATAGATAGAGCGATAGATAGATAGAGCGATAGATAGATAGGACAGACAGACAGAGCAGGATAGATAGATAGATAAATAGATAGAACGATATAGATAGATAGATAGATAGATAGATAGATAGATAGAGCGATAGATAGATAGGACAGACAGACAGAGCAGGATAGATAGATAGATAAATAGATAGAACGATATAGATAGATAGATAGAACGATAGATAAATAGATAGAACGATAGATATAGATAGATAGATAGATAGATAGATAGATAGAACGATAGATATAGATAGATATAGATAGATAGATAGATAGATAGAACGATAGATATAGATAGATATAGATAGATAGATAGATGCCCGGCAATGTCGATTTCTATCTACTTAGGATCATTATTTATTTATTACTTATCTTTTTTTTCTGAAGTATCCCTAAAGATATGTAAGTAGACTGGGTGATAAAGTGATCAATCTATCTAAACATAGGAAGATATGTAGTTACACCTACCAATTAATCAGCTAATCAGCCTGTATATCTTATAAACAATTAATTGATTTACCTACTTGCCTACTGGTCTATCTATTTTCATAGCCCGGGGATTTGTGTTCACCTTTGAATGTCTAAAAATACGTTAAAAACATATTTCCTGCTTCGAATTCCAAGAAATACAGTTATTGCACTGCACTCTGGGCAACTGGGAATTTTAATCAAAATGTATTCCATGCTCAGCTTATATTTATACATTCAAATGTACTATTTATTTATTTGTACAATAGAAAGCTTCTATCACTCTTCTGCTCACCATAAGCTATGTGATGATGTGGTAAATATTTTCAAAGATAGAGAGACAGACAGGTAGATATTTTATACATAGTTACATAGTAATTGAGGTTGAAATAAGACTTTTTAGCCCATCAAGATCAACCTTTTACGATCTCCTCTGATCTGCAATATGCGGATTAGTAGATAAAAATACTGAACTTGTAACACTATTCATTGTTGCCATGGTACAATTATCTATTAATAATATTAATTGTATTATTGTGTCTAATTTTTAAGTGATTAAAATATTATCTTTCTACCACTTTGATAATTTAGTTGCTAATTTATTTTCTAGAAAATGTATGATTTTAATTTAAAAAAAATACTATTCATGTATACATTGCTCATTCTGCTTATCAGTTAATTATGGGATATAACAGTTGCAGATTTCTTATATAAAATGAAGGTTTGATTAAACCAAAAATAAATCAAAGCTCCTTGCTAAGCACATCCATTTAATTGGTGTACTTCACCTGTAATATGGCCTCTGTCTCGCTGAGACTCCCTGCCAGTGCTCTAATTTGTCTCATTGAGGCTCTCTCATTGAGTGCCGCACTCTCTCACTGAGCCGCAGACTCTGTCACTGACACTCTCTACCAGTTCAGTACTCTGTCTCTGCAAGGATGTCTCCTTGAGCTGCAGTCTCTCACTGAGTGCCACATAAGGTGGTGCAATGTCATTGAGGGCTTTATATGTTAGCGCTAGGATTGTAAAAACTTTATTCTGGAGGCCATTAGAAGCCAGTGGAGTGACTGACAGCGAGGAAATGCTGCTCTGAGTGTGGAGTATGGTAGAGGAGTCTAGTGGATGCGTCACTATAATAGTTGTCACTGTTGGGAACGCTTACGATGTTGGTCAAACTTTCTAGCCGGTAGGGCTGCAACTGCGAACCTCGCGAAGAGAGGGCGAGCCGTCGACCACGCAGGACTTAGGCTGCAATGAGCGTGACTTAGCTGCAACTGCGAGCCTCACGAAGGTCGTCGAGCCATCGACCACGCAGGACTTAGGCTGCACGAAGCGAGGCGAGCAGTTGAGGAACGCATGAATCTTGAGCCGTACGACTTAGGACCGAAACCCGTACATGCACTGTGCGCCTCGCCAAATAACGACTATAAAACGGCCAAACCACAGAACTGAAAAGACATGAAAAAAAAAAGAAGAAATATGCTTCAAATTACATTACACACACACTCTCCACTGTGAGTCAGGTTGCAAGTTAATTTGATGCATATTTGCCATTTTTTTTAACAATCGAAAATCACCTAAGCGAGAAAAAAAATGGTTGCCGAAAAAAAACACAAAATTACAAAATCGAGACCCAAGGACGTAAAACTAGCCCGAATTACGTAAAAAATAGCCCTAAGCAGCAACACCTAATGCAAGCCACTAACACTTAACCCAAAGCAGTAACACAACCCAAGACAGTAACACTCAAGCACGAGCGCTATAAACTACACATGGGGAGAGGATTGCAATGAGCGCCAAAGGAGCAGAAAACAGCATTGCTAGCCTTGCAATTTTACTCCAGTCATTTTTGACGGACAATTTCCTAGTTCAATATAAATTGGAGTAAAGACCGATTGGTAATGGGAAGGCAACAAGGAGAGAGTTGCAGTAGTCAAGAGGGCATATGATGAGAGAATGTATTAACATTTTTGTTGTGTATTATGTAAGATAGTGATTTTGGTATTTTGAAAAAAAAATGTAGATGAAAAATACAAAACATTTTAGATTAAAAACACAAGATTTTGAATGAACTGTAGGTTATGAATTAATTATCAGCATTTTGACTCCTGCTTACGGATGGATCAGATTCCATATGAAATGATCCAATAAAAGCAGAGGTGTTTATCAAAGTGCTTAGATCCATCTAGAGCGTATATCATTCCTTATAAAGTTTTGTGGGTCAGGGTGAAAGATATGGTTTGTTTAGGATACCAAGAATCCTTGGACTGGCGCTAGCAAGTTTTTGTGTCAAGAAACAGAGCTGTAATACTCACCATTCAGGATCAACAAGTGGCCTAATGCTGGAAAATACTTGGCTTGGATTAGATCAGTCAAGAGAAGTAGCCTGCACATGTCACATTAGGTCATTGCAGTGAATATTAACGTTTATACACTGTTCTTACCTTACCTACTTCAGGATAAAGAACGTTTGAATTAATATTTTTCTTCTACATTGTTGGTTGACACCTTTGTGACTTAACCCACCAAAGAGCAATTACTAAGGAACAATCATGCTCTTTCTACACACTTTCAGCATCGAAGATATGATTTTATCCTTTTATAACCTGATTATTTTGAATTTCAAGGACTTTCTGCAGCATATACGAGCAGTTTTACTTTAATAAAGACTCTATGGAACATATGTGTAAAGGCTGAATAAGAATAATTCAGGTACCTGCACTGTATGTGTCAAAGAGAACAATTCTACTGGATTCAATAGGACTTTTTCCTTTAACATCTTGTAAAGTGAAGTTGCACCAGAATTACTCAGCTGTTGCCATGGAGCATAAACCCATATACAACATAATCTAAATATGCAACAATCTGCATGCATAGAGTTTCCAATATTTCAGTCACATTAGTAGACGTTTGAATATTTTAATACATAGATATTTTTCTTAGAATGAATTTTAAAGGGACGTATTCTTCATCAATGCTGATTTACAACAGCAAACAGACCACAAATGAAAAAAATAGATTTTTCATTTTGAAGCATCTTGTTGCATATGTCACGGTTTTAAAATATAACCTAGTTATTCATCCAGTGGTCCTCCATTACTCCTGAATGAGTTTGTGTGACTCTTCAGGTTCTGAAAGAAATAAAATTGTAAGCTCCATGCTAATGCTGATGCGCCTTATTTGCTACAACGTGTCAGTCGCACCTTTGGTTTTCCCAGCTATTATGTTGTTCAGTCGTGTCTGGCTCTCAGTGACCATTTAGAACCAAGCATGCCAGGCACATCTGTTAGCTACTGCCCTTCTCAACTCACTCAAGCTTATGTTCATTGCCCAAAAAACTCATCATACCATCTCTGCCACTTGCCAACCTCTTCTTCATGTGTGTTCAATCTTTCCCGGCATCAGAGTCTTCTCTAGGGAATCCTGTCTTCTCATGACATGGACAAAAATGTTCAGTTTTAGCCTAATGATCAAACCAGCTATACAAATTCCAAATGACAATTTGTGAAATATATAAGCATTTAGAGAAAACTTTGTAATTATGGTCATATTCTTAAAATATTGTATTTTTAAGAGCTACACTTGATAATATACAATGTATTATTATTTGCCATTCTCAAAATATAGTCTACAATAAGATTGCCTTTTATGTTCAGCTATGATACTGTGGGATCTACTATTGTAGTAATCAACTTTCCAAAGTGGGAAGAGATTTTGATTGCACAAGCGGTTCTATTTTCACAATGGGAATGTGACATTTATGAGTGTCAGTAGCAGAATGGAAAGCTAATTAGTTTATATGTGCACACCCTCATAAGAAAGTAACAATCCTCCAAAAAAGAATAATTTGGTATAAAAAGGTAAAAAATGGAAAGGCTTCATTTTTTCTAAATACATTTTGCCCATATCAAGTTAAATATTCAAAGACATATACAACCACAGGGATCCTTTATATCTTCTTCTCTTATCTTTGACTGCTCTACACGATTGTGGTGAGGAGCATCCATGAGCTCAGAGTCCCTTTAAAGGACCACTGTACATTGGTAATTAGTAAAAAAAATACATTTAACACCACTACTGGACCATGGAGGTATCCATGATATACAGATGGGAGGGGTCTATATAATAAGCGAGTTGTAGTTGCATCTATTGATGCAAACAATCTGCTTCTGGGCCAGTGAGTGGGAAAAGGAGCGTGGTGTCAATTTCAGTCAGATCCAGTTACATAAAAAACCTTCTCTCTGTTCTCTCTTTGCTTAACTGTTCCTCTACAAAAATAAGCAAGCATACCCTCATGAACCAAGTGATGCAACGAACACAAAATTAATTCTTGTACTTAGAGTCTACAAATATTCATATTTAAAAAAAAATGTGCTTATGCCCATGGTTTATGTCCATGGCTTACACACAGAGCTGCTAATGTTGTTAGTTTCTTACATACTTCAGAAAAAAGTGCCCATTTTTCTTAAATGGACATTTAAAGGGACATGAAACACAAGGGCAAGCCATCAAGATAACATTGCAAAGATTTTTTCTTTTTACTCTGAGATCTTCTTCAATTCCTGAAGAAGCCTTATAGTGGGTAAAACGTGTTGAGAGAACATATCTCTGTGACTATTACTACTGTGTCTCCTTGGTATTGCTAACACCATCATATTAGAATACTACTACCTTATCTGGAACCGAGAGCTGCAGCTACCAACTATAATCTGTATGAATTTAAGAATTATGGAGTACAATTTTGGGCACAACTTCATAAAAAGGATGTTTTAGAGCTGGAAAAAGTACAGAGAAGGGCAACCAAACTAATAAGGTGGCGGGGGGACTATGATATGGGTGGGGCTAATATATGAAGAAAGACTGACCAAATTAAACTTATTTTCTCTAGAAAAAGATGTTGAGGAGGAAATATGATTATCTTCTATAAATACATCCAGGGTCAATACAAAGCTTTGTCAGGGGAGCTTTTTCTGAGAGTAGAAGCAGAAATAGAGTTAACCCTTTACAAATTAATATGCGCAGGGAAAGGAATGCTGGAATCCGCTAAAGAGTACAGTTGGGGGTTAAAATCTCCTTCTACATTCCTGAAGTTCAGTGGTAAACTATAAATCTTTGTGGTCATGGAGCCTTCACCGTTTGGTGTCTGCTGAATGTTGTTCCAGGATTTGTTAATCAGTCAGAAGTGTGTTTGTAAACAGACCTAAGACTGCAGATTTTTTAGCTGGTATTAGTGTAATAAGAAAAAAGAAATCAATAGATCCTTTTAACATACAAAATTGTGCCACGAAGAGCATTTATAGTGAGGTAAATGGCCCTTTAATCTGCTTAATGTGTCCAGACAGTCACGTGAATGGAGCTGTGTTGAGACAATCCCAAGTAGAACCAGCTTCATGGTTCCATAGTTTAGCAGGGGAATGATAGCCAATTCACTGTAAAGCTCTTTGTTTTATCCTGTAAACTCAATCCAAATTATTTTTAAAAAAACAAGCACACAGCAGGCAAGCAACTAGATATGAAACTGTTAGACACATTCAGATGTTTAATTTAAGTCATTTGAGCAGATGGTTAATGCTGCGTACAAAAATTAAACAGCAAGTTTCAGTGACTTGTGATATAGTCTCACTACATACCAAACTATGGGAAGGATTAAATGCATATTGACTCCAAACTAAAATGCATAGAACTTCATAAATTCAAACAAATGAGCAATTACAAAGCAAAGCACCTCATAGGGACTTCATTAATCTTTTAATATTGAATAAAAAATGCATATTTTCTGTGGACATTTAAAGAGGTCTGTACATTAAAATACTTTTATCATGCTTTTAGCATTTGCCATGCCAAAAACACCTATGTCAACATTTGAAGTACACTATAAATAGACATAGTTAGAACTATGGTATTCCTTATAGTAACATACAGGTGTGAGAGCTGGACCATAAAGTAGTCTGCACACTGTAGAATTGAAGCCTTTGAACGGTGATGTTGGAAGAGTCCATGGGCTGCAAAACGATCCAATAAATAAATACTACAGGAAGTCAAGCCTAACTGTTCACTGGAGTGTTTGATCATGAGGCTATATCATTAGAAGATAGACTCTGGTGCTGGGAAACATTGAAGGCACACAAAGTAGGGGACGGCAGAGGCAGGTGGAGAGATGAGGTAATTGAAGCAATGAACATGAGCTTGTGGAAGCTCAGAGGGGCAGTGGCTGATAGATGTGCCTAGTATGCTGCATCCATAGGTTCAAGTCTTGTGATGATGACAAATGAAACATACACCACCACATTGCTTATACTGAATTTGTATTGTTGGTCATTTCCATTGTATTATTAACATGGTTATGTTACTCATGTAGGGCCAGGCTTTTGCCTTGGCTCAAGTACACTTTCTTCATTAACTTTGAATGTATTTGCACAACATCCTGTACTAAAATTGCTCCTGCGTCTGGCATTTGTTTCATGCCATGTTTGGTGCCTTTTTAGATGTGGGTCTCTGGTGGATGTACCAGAGCTTGCATCCAATTGATGCTCATGCTTGCGGTCACTCATTTGACATGGCAAGTGCTCCAATTACAACTTCTACTTAGTCCACTGGTGCTCAGTTCAGTATTATCCTAGGGAAAGTATTTGCTCTGTCTGATCTCCCACTTTGACTTCTGTCTCTCTTTGTAATTTTACTTTCTGGCTCCCAAATAGTTTTTGAATGCCTTTTTTTTATGTCTACCCCTTGTGATGTTCCAGGGGTGGAGACGATTACTGCACAGGGCCAACTGCTATAGACTACAGGTTAACTACCCACAAGGACCATTCAGGTTCTTGGAAATCTCTGCACTAGCACCCTGATGTCTCGCTTCTATATCAGTCAGGGTCACTCCATAGTGAATCAGCACTACCAAGCGTCTCCATAACCTTCCTGTGGTAGTGACCCGGACAAGTTACTTACAGGGTGGAGATAGGATCAGTATCACAGCCACCAGGAGCAAATAAGAGAACATACCATTTCTATAGGTCTCCACAGTGAACAGATTTATTTTTGTGAAGTCAAACAATCTTTATAGGGGTTAGATACAGAGGGAGATGTATACAACACAACAATGACAGGGAGTGGCAGACAAACACAGGGGATTGACTCCACATTGGGTCTAATAGTCTGGTATCCTGGCTGGCACCTGTGAACAATAGGCCAACCTCCAAATACACATTAGGCTGTCTCCATGTCTAGTGGTTCAGACACCAAATAGAGCACATTAACGTTATCTTGCAAACAATGAGACAAAACAGATTACAATACAATGATGGTGTTTATGTACATAGGCCTGAGTCAAGCAGACTGTCCTTTATGGTGGCTCAATGGGCTAAGATCCAGGAATTGGGAAAGGGACTGGAAAAGGGGTCCGTGACACCCATGTATAACTAATCTACTACCACTGGCACCTGTTGTAGTGATTCTATCCTACGCCTGGTCTCCATCCAATTGACGGCTGATCCATATTCACAACAAATATTTTGAATGTAAGTCACTTGAATACTGGAATAAGAGAATCTTGATAAAACCTTACAACACAAATTGAGATTCCTGTCTGCTGGATAAAGAGCAGATTTCGACACACAAAGAGAAACCACACAGCCTTCAAAAGGCTTTTATTGATGTGAATCAGCTCTATTAAAGTGGCTTAGCTGGGTGTAAAGTGTGTTCATTGTGAATCAAGTTATTTTCTTTAACAAAAATAAACTACTTTGTGACAGCTAAAGAATAAGACTGAGCATACTCCAACCATGACATCATTCATCAATATCACGCCAGGGGGCTGAGGCTATGGAGCAAAGAAACTGCTAAATAATGTTGTTTTTGACAATTCTGTTGTGTAAGCAAATTGGCATAAAACTTGGATATGTCAAATCCATTTAAATTGATTCTATATGTACCTGGTCCACATTTTAACAAGTGATATGTTTAGATTTTTTTTATTTAATTAAATTCATATCATAGAAAGAGAATCTTATTTTCATTTAAAGGGAATCTTCATGCAACATTTTTATTTTTATACAAATGTTTTAGCAAGTTTGACTAATTTCATCCTCCTCTGTGCAATTATGATATATAGTATATCATACTTCACTTACTTTTAAGAAGCCACTAGAATAACAGTTTCTCACCTGCAGCAGGCTCCCTCTTTCCTGCTCTCTTTATGAGAGCTGACTTGTTGTGACTTAAGACTGTGCCTACTGGGAGGGGTCACAAACCTCTTTTTGGGAGCAGGGTGGGACTCCCCCCTAACCACACAAGCAAGGGTCCTTTATGATCCAAAACTGTACTGTCACAGCCCCTGAACTTATGGACTTTTTGGCTACCAACCTCAACGGCTATTACTATGGTCATGAGACTTGCTTTAAGGGAAGGGGATACTTTTTATGATTATGTGTGGTGTAATGTTGGGTTTCAGGCCCTGGTTATTTACACTGGACCTCCCAGAACTTGTTTTTGGGAGTATTTGTGCCTAAGAGGCTCAGTGTCATTTTGTAATGTTTAAAGTATTCAGGTCGTGGTCAGAATATGCTAGGATATGACACTGTTATACCAAGTCTCTTCATAGAAGAGTAGATTGTAATCGGTAGACTGATCCTTTGTCCCTGATTTCCTGATACTGGTCCAGATTTACATAATGGGTACCGAGAAACTGCTTGTTAGCAGTCTGAGTCACTGGTATTATGAAGCAACTCCCGGTGGGAATGGCATTAGGTCACAGTGGAGAAAGATGCCATAAGAGGAGACTGTAGAAGGAGAAAAGTGATTACTATGGGGACTTCTTAACAGTAAGTAGCATGTAAATGTTATTACATGGAACAGGATGAAATTAGTTAAAATATTTATATAAAAACTAAAAAGTATATGCCTGAAAAGATGCTTTAAGATAAATGTTCCCTTTTAAATGATCCCAGTTAGTGAATATACAAAAAATACATATATAAATAAAATTGCAATTAGTTGTTTTTAAAAATGCTGAATGAAAGTGTAGAAAAATATTCCTCTTATTAACCTTATCAGGGTGGAGACCAAAATTCAGCTTGAGGCTAAATCTCTCATCTTTGCAAGTGGATTTAATATTGAATATACCAATTTTATTGACAATGAATACACAATTAAAATAAATCTCAGATTTTTAAGAAATTAGAGTGTTTCTTTAAAAGACTACTGTACTAAAGCTTTTTGTTTTTTAAAGGCATACTGTCCACGTGTAGGCAGTTTGTCAAAGAAAGAGAACTGAGAAGTAAAATAAAATGTTTTTATAATGTACTATGTGATTTCACTTTCAACTTTGATCAAGCACTACATTCCTCCTTTGTAGATGAATCCGTCTAGGTGGATTGGTTGTATGTGTTCGTGCACACTGTTCCTCCAAGTTGTATAACTTCGCCCAAAAGGAGCTCTGTAAATAGCCATATAACTACTATAATTTAAATATAAGCTTCCTAGGGTGACTTTGCAGCAAAGGAGGACATGTATTTGTTGATCCAAGCTGCAAATGGGATCACATGGAATAAAAATAAGATGTTTTAAAAATAGGTGTCACAATCTGCTCCTTCAAGGGGGCTGGATATGAACCTAGATCAAACCTATCTTCGCCGAATCGTGTAGTTCTTGTTCTCTATGGCACAAAAGGGCATCTGAAGAGGACAACACCCAAAGGTACAGGCAAATAATACTGGATACAGGTTACAAGTGGATAATACCACTCCCCAATTAAGGATACAAACACAAAAAAGAGCCTCACACTGTGGATATGTGAAACTAGAACTGAACCTTTATTGAATCATAGAACCAACATATTTATACATCTTCCATACCACACCCTTGTGTATTTTTGTTTGTGATGTCAGCACATCTGACTTGCAACCTTGGTTGCTATAGAGCTCCTGAGATAAAACTCACCAGATGTCTAAACTACATGACAGGTGACTATAACTAGCTAGTGCAACAACCATGATGTTAATCTCAAGTGTTTGCTCAGACCTTTTAAGGAGCAGTCATCTACCTTGAATCAAGGCCTGTATGTGTGCAGATGCAATATTCTGCAGTTAAACTTCTGTGCAGAGCATTTCACAATTTCCACATATATTCTGTTCTAGGTCACATTTTCCCTCTATAATATGTTTTAACTAGGATACAAGATAACAATGTACAGGCAACATATAATTATATTTCAACAATGTCATGCTCCCTTGGCCATATCCATAATTACTGGTAATATTACAGTCACTAAACAATGTAATCATGGCAATAGGCAAGTTTAAGACTTTTAATAATTAATCATGCTCAACTCTGTATTTGGTTGGCATACTGCCTACAGGAGACATACGCCTTTAAAAATAAAGAAAAAACCTTTCACACTGTGGCCTTTTAACCCCCCTTGGTGACTATATCTCTATAATAAAGACTCTTTCTTTGTTTCAACACATTGCCAAGCACAATATGACAGCCAGGTCATGAATGAATTGCAGCAGGGTGCTTTAATATAGTAATTTCACCAGCTATAAAATTGCTAAGACTATGACAAATGAGGCACGGCATCAAAAGTTATAGCTTGTACAGTGGTCAAAAGCACTGGAGAGCGAGACGCAGTATTAACAAAAGCATCACACTGGATGACTGTCCAGGAGTCATAACCAAGTGATAAAGCACTAGGCCGTATCTCTGGTTCCAGTGCAATATTACCCAAGAAAGTTCTCTTTACCTCATCTCACACATATTCTGTCTTATATTATTTCTGCTCAATGCTTATCTTCAATAAAATTAATCTATGAGTTTCCCTGGCCAACAGGACTGCAGGAATTGTTCCTGGAGACACAAATGATATTTTCTTGGAGTAAAACTGCTGTAATTGCAGTAAGGAGCTTGCTGACCTGAAGGTCAAATGGTTTATGTCAGAAACCAGAACTCTGGGTTGCAATTACACAGAAAGTAATTTATGGTTAGTTATACAATATTGATATTTTATTAAAAAGAGAATAGAGGCAGTCCAATGAATACTAATCCTATTAGCCGTTTTGAGTCTCAGAATTATATTGTTTCAGAGAAATTGATATGAACTACAGTTGCCTATCATTTATTATCCGGTATTTATTAAGAAATATTTAATACTCTTAAAGGGATAACATCTAAGTAATTGTTTTTACTCTTTTCTAATCTAACACAGGCTACTTATATCAGAAACACACATTATATTGATTAATTCTATATACATACAGATTAATTTTATCTAAAAGAAATGTATTTCGACATCCGAGAGCTGCTTACAAAGTCGCAGTGTACCTACCAATAGAAACATTGTATTTGGGTATGGTTTATTAACCTTCAAGCTAACAGCAGCAGAGTGCAGAGATCCACATAGCATTGCCTGAGCTCCCCCTTGCTTCCTTGGGCAGGTTAAACAAGACTATACATCCCATGATACTTTGCTACACAATCTGACCTCCCATTCATTATTTGAAACAATATTATAGCTGCCTGTGATTGGCCAAAACTAAATTATGAATTTTATGCTAATTTAACAAAAGGTTTTCACGTGGCATGCCTTCTCCAAATCAAGTGGCAGAACCCCTAAGAAATTAACAAATGTTAGGGTAAGATTGTTGATGTTTATTTTTCATACACTTGAAGTCTGTTCAGAATTAATCTATGGGCCCTTTAGATTTCACCAGAAGCCAGGATCCCCCCTCTTTTTTTCATTTTTTTCTGGTTTACAGCTTTAAAGGGGCATTTTTGTTAGTTTTATTGGAATATTTTAAGAGGGGTTTATTATTTTGATCTTTTTCATTGTAACTATGATATAAAATATATTTATTTTTAAAAAGCCCCAGAGTAACACTTTCTGAAGCCCCCTCATTTATTCATGTTCTCTCTCATGCTACTTAAACACATAACATAACTTTCTGCATGTTAGAAGCATGAGATACAGGTATAGCCATGCACTATTGCATTATTTTTTGGAAGGCCAATAATAACAGGGCCTAGAGTTTCAAAATTTCAAGCAGAACAGGTGAGTGGATTTTACACATCAATATATCATCATTTTCTTCACTTCCCTCCCCATTTATTTCCATTTATTTGCCCTGTTAAAACTTCCTCTCACTCCACCCTCATCTTTCTCTCCGTCTCATCACATTCTCTCTTTCTTCTTCTCCCTCCTCTCACCCTTTGTTCCTCCCTCCATCCACATAATTAGCCTTATTCCTATGTAAGAATATTCATGATGCAATATTTTAAAAACATAAAAAAAAGAAGAGCAAATGGCCCACCTTGGTGTAGTATGCACAAATATGTATTTCCCGAAGAACTGTTTCTCCAAAATACTTACTGTCTGAAGTATATTGGTGTCCACCACACTGACTTTTTTGGAATATTACAGTTCAAAATAAATATTAAACTGGGACTATTTATTTTCACTGACCTACTACATTGGTTATACATGAATCTTATTTTAAGAAATCATAGTGAATAAGGCAAGGCTTGATGCAGTAAACTCCAGGCCTTGCAAGTTTGTGTAAGAGGTCCTGGTCTCTATTTAAGCTAACCTCTAAGAATATTAATATGAGGAACAAGAGAAACACTTATTATTGATAAATTAGTACTTAAAACAGGGATTGCTTGATTATTTTGAATGAATTTAAAAATAACCAGCTATAAAGTGTGATCTAGAGGTTTACCATCATTAAGGGGTTCCTAAATGTACCAGATATGCTCAGAGAGTTGAAAACCATGTGCAATATTGCTGCAATACCAATGGGTTTGCTTCTGGGGAGGAAAGCTATGGTAAGCTAATAAAAAGTAAAGATATTACACT
The DNA here is from genome assembly GCA_027410445.1 of Discoglossus pictus. Classification (NCBI taxonomy): domain Eukaryota; kingdom Metazoa; phylum Chordata; class Amphibia; order Anura; family Alytidae; genus Discoglossus; species Discoglossus pictus. The sequence goes on along the minus strand of CM050173.1, from coordinate 24,300,167 downwards.
ATCAACAATGGTCCACATAGTTAGAACTATGATATTCATACAGATGAGAGAGACGGACCATAAAGAAGGCTGAGCTCGGCAGAATTGAGGTCTTTGAATTGTGGTGTAAGAGATAGCAGTCCCTTGGGCTGCAAGAAGATCCAATAAGTCAGTACTTCAGGAAATCAAGACAAACTGTTCGCTGGAAGGTTTGATCATGAGGCTGAAGCTTAAATAAATATTTTGGCCTCATAATGAGAAGACCAGATTCACTAGGCTCTGATGCTGGGTAAGATTGACGATACAAGAAGAAGGGGGAGGCAGAGGCAGAGAAGGATAGACGATGGATTGAAGCAATGAACATGAACTTGATGGAGTTCAGAGGGGCAGCGGCTGACAAATGTGCCTGGCATGCTGGGGACCACAGTGTCATGGCGATTGGACATGAAGGAACGACTAAACAACATCCAATTGGAAGAAGTTTGGGGCTTAGGGGTGCTTGCATCCTCCTATAAATCAGACCTATACATAATGAGCTGTATCTGCTGGATGGACTAGTTAAGAAAAGGTGTATCGACTGGATGAGGACATGGTGCATTACCTTTACTAGTACTATACAAACATATAGAACTACTGTGGGTGCAGCCCTGCACTCTCCATGGATAGATAAAAAAACATGCATTCATGATACAGCTCTCAGGAAGCAATGCAACAAAAACAACATGGAATCCTCTATACAATCTTAAAAAATAACCAGATTTTCTGTAAAAAAATGTTTATGCCCATGGCTTGCACAGCTGAAAAAGTATATAATAAACTAACCGCATTAAGACATTGCAGGCAGTGCTCAATTTCACTATTAATTTTTCCTAGCCTGGTCGACAGCCACCTCCTACATAAATAAATATCTTCTTTGTTTACAAAAGACTAGAATACAATCAAGAACGTGCTTATTTTTTATATGCTCCACTGCAAAAAGGGAATTGTGGGTATTTATTTTCCCAGAGCACGGCACATGCTGCAAGGTATGAATATATTTTATTGACACAAATATTACACTTCCCAGGAGGTGAAAGAGTTGAAAAGAATCCCTGTTATTTTCCTTGTTCCAATATATCCCATCAATACTTATAAAAAAAGGCTAGCAAAAAATTCAATGCAATACTACACTGTACAAAACAGAAAAATCTTTAACATTACCGCTCATCTAAAAATCTGTAAAAAAGGATTTATTTGGAATTTCTCAGAAGAAAAGGAAGGGGGGAAAAAAGCTTGTTCTACAGTTGCTAACATCCCTAGAGATATTTCATTTTACTTCAAGGTAATAGACCAATAGATGTGTTTTCAAGGTGCCGGGACAATGAATTACTTCTGGATCTAAATTACTCTGATCTTAAACTGTATCGAAGGTTTCTTTTATACTAAATCTTTTCAATTAACTGCTGCAGACATTTACTGAAAGATTAGTTTAGGGAAAAAAATAACAATCTAGGAGAAGTGACACAGTCCTCGTGCACAACCGAAGCAATATTTATTACATTATATTATTTATATATTATTTTTCTCCATTATTTTTAATGCGCCAACATATTCCGCAGCACCATACACCAGACGGGTACAAGGCAAAAACAGCTTCGATACAATGCAAACAAATACAGGGCCCCATTTTTGAGTTTAGATTCTAGCATCTCCTAATATCAAATTTACATCTAAAAGGGTTGGTTGTGAATCAGGAGGGTGATGGATACGTTGGGCATATTAAGGATGATGGTGATATGCTTAATTAAACAGACAAGTTTTTAGTGAGGTTTTGAAGGATTTGAGACAGGAGGAAAGTCTAGTGGAGCGAGGCAAGGAGTTCCAGAGAATAGAGTCAGAATGAGAAAACTCCTGAAGGTGGGACTGAGAGGAGGTGATAAGAGAGGAATAAAGAATGTCATTATCAGGGAGGGAGAGGGTGAGGAAGTATTTTGAGACAAGAGCAGAGATGGGTGCATTATTTTTTTTTGGGGGGGAGGGGTTACGTTAGGGTTATGATTTAAAATGTTATTCTGGAGGCTATGGGAAGCCAGTGGAGTGGCTGACAGAGGGGAGCTGCAGATACTGAGCGTTTAGTATGGAAGAGGAGTCCAACGGTGGCATTAATTATGGACTGGATTGGTGACAAGCGGGTAATAAGGAGGCCGACAAGGAGCAAGTTGTAGTAGTCAAGAGGAGAAATGATGAGAGAATGGATTAGAAGTGTATCTTGTGTTAGATAACGACATATTTTAGAGATTTTATAGTGGAAAAACACAATATTTTTGATATATGAGGAATGAAAGAGAGGGCATTGTCCAGTAGAACCCCAAGACAACGGGCCTGGGAGGTCGGAGAGATGATGGTGTTGTCAACAGTGAGAGATATTTGAGGAGTGGAAGCTGTGGTCGAGAGTGTGAAAACAAGGAGCGCAGTCTTTGACATGTTGAGTTTTAGATGGTGGGCGGACATACAGGATATGGTAGATAGACAGTTGGAAACTTGTGCTAGAAGTTAGACATGGCTTTAGGAACTAGGGGGATGAATGGGGATGAAGGGGGACACCCCCCCCCCAGATTTTTATATGTATGTATGTATGTATGTATGTATGTATGTATGTATGTATGTATGTATATATAAGCTATTTTACAGCCTGTGTATACAATGATCTGTATCCCCCCAGAATTATTCTGGCTCCTACACCCCTCGGGATAGATCTGCTGTTGAGAGGTAGAGTTGAGTGTCGTCTGCATCTATATTCAGTGTTAATATTAAACCTCGAAGCCACATAATCTGTTCAGGAATGATGCAGCAGTTACATGGGCCTAGATTCACTAAACATGAAGGCTTTGTTGGATTATTTTTTGCAGCGTGTCATGTCACATTACCAAAAGAACAAAAGGGTGGATGTTCGAGAACCTCATTAGGATGTTATCCTATAAATATTCATAATAAGATTTGTTATTTTTAATTCTCCATTACATTACCCTTTAGTATATAAGGCATATGTTCTTCACTAAACAATCTCTCTAGTATTGCCTAACAACATCTTACTCCCTAATTATATTGAGATGTAAGATGTTGATAGACCAAGATTGAAACATATGTACACATACTTACCACATAGGTCCTATTACCTGTCTCGCCATGTTATGTGTTCCTGCTGTTTTAAATCCAAACTGTTGACCACCAGTGGTCAGTAAACTCTATTCAAGTGGTCCACAAAAAAACTGGGACATCAAAGAAATAAAAGCAAAAATGTATAAAATGAACAGCACATAACATATGCAGTGCATACGTGTCAGATTCTAAATGTAGCTGCTTGTAAGTGCAATATCTACACTATTTTATAGTATAGATCATTATAATTATTAAACAATGTTTATGATGATGTGTTAACTAGGTCACACACATTTTGTCTAAAGAATTCCCTTCATATAAATAGTTTGGGAGACAATGGTCTAAGTCTTTCTCCGACACTTCAGCTGGGTAGAAAGGGGCTAATGTAATCAGTGGCTGATGGCAACCACTGCTGGCAGTCAGAAAACAGGAAAGTTCCCAAGTTACTCTTATGTTAATTGCTCACAAGGATCTGAGTAAGTGTGAGCCGCCCATTCATTTAGACCAATTGACAGGGAGAGAAAACACAGTCAGGGGGAAGACCTGTGAGATTACAGCACATACTGTACAGTCCATATTACATGTTTTTAAAGTACATTTTAATAACAAAAAAAAAAAAAAAAAAAAGTCATATAGTGATCAATACTTTAAATTTAATGTAAAACAGAGACATTTAATGACATTTAGTAGATTTCTAGCACAAATCTGTATTTGCAACATTGTTATCTGTGCAAATGTACCTATTATACAGGATAAATATATAACCTTCTAAATTATGTTGTGTCCTGACTTTTACCTTGCACAAAATATTCCAAGAGGGACCAAATTTAAACAATTGTATAATATGCAACGTACGATGTCTTGGATGTGAAGGCAGCTTAGCAGGAGTTATATGAAATCAATATTAAATCATTGGCCCCAGGGCTAGATCACTCCCCCATGGTTTTGGTAGAATGTACCAAATAAAAAATACTTTACAAGGTCTATCTCTGTGCATTACAATGATTTATCCAAATATTTTATCCAAATGCTGTCCCGTTGAGCTATGAATTAAATTAGTAATAGCTTAGCCCAAATGCTACGTGAAACACATTTTATATGCAATTATACCTTAGTGATATTTACCTTTTAAGTTTATGCTTATCAACTTCCTGAGGTAGGAGGACACATCGCAGAACAAGAATCCACCTGCACTATCTTCAGGCATTCTAATGGAAAGAATATTAATTTACAAGTAAACCCCCCTCCGAAAAAAGTAGCAGACATAATCAGCTCAGGAAAGGTAGTGGCACTTGGCAGTAGTGAATACATTGATATAAAAGAGACTGTGTTATGTAGTTAAATTATATATATATATATATATATATATATATATATATATATATATATATATATATATATATATATATATATATATATATATATATATATATATATATATTGTGACATTTGTGGGCAAAATATCATATATATTGTGTACTTTATATGATTGTTGGTTTTGTTGTTACCACTGTAAATACAGACAGACATACTTATTATGTGCTCATTTTCCAGGTGAAGGGTTAATCATTCTACTTTTACACAGATTCAACCAACAATAAAACTGGAATCATTATTGACACTTCAGAAAATACAACGCTGAATTAAAAACACAATCATAGGCTGAATAGGGAACACAACAAATAGCTACCACAATCGTTTCACTTCTAGCCATAAACATGGGGGGAGAATTTCTACTCCTCCATTGCTGCACCAGGCACTTCACGCCATAAACATGGGGGGAGAATTTCTACTCCTCCATTGCTGCACCAGGCACTTCATGCCATGAATATGGGGGAAATATTTACATTCCCCCACTGTTGTCACAGTGACATCGCTTCTAGCTATACACATTAGGAAGATCTTTCTATTCCTTCACTGCTTTTACTGCAGACACTTTTGTTTGAAATAGAGTAGTAGCCTAGTGTGATGAAAGCTTATAAATATCATTAAGATATGTGTTGTGTTAATCACATTATAGCCTAAATAAGGTTGTACTAGGGCTCAAGGTTTAAAAACACATAAAACCAAAATAGTGATCCCTGGGATAGTAAATAATTGTCTATTTGACCATACAAGTTGTAACTGTCCTAGAACATCGCAGGCCGTAACAGACCTCTCTCTAAGAAATACATTTCCCTATAGAACTTTTTTTCTTATATCCTAATTGCATGACAATATATTTGAATATATATGTAGTGAACCGTACAATGTAGGGTCATAGCAGGGAGGTCTAATTATGGTCAACTGGAGAAGGAACCGGAAAACCACTTCAGTATATTTGCTAAGCTAACCTTAAGCACAACCAGAGACATAATGATTGATAGTCGGAATGACAACAATATACAGTGCCATCCAAAAGTATTCACCCCCCCTTGACCTATTACCTGTTACATTACAGCCTTAAGTTCAATGTTTTGTTCATCTCAATTGTATGTGATGGATCAGAACACAATAGACTAAGTTGGTGAATTGAAATGAGAAAAATATATACATAAAACTCATTTTTAGAAATAGAAAACAGAAAATTTGCAGAAGTCACATAATTAGTGAAATGATGTTCACCTGTGTGCAATCTAAGTGTCACATGATTTGTCATTACATATACACACCTTTTTTGAAATGCCCAGAGGCTGCAACACCTAAGCAAGAGGCACCACTAACCAAACACTGCCATGAAGTCCAAGGAACTCTCCAAACAAGTAAGGGACAATGTTGTTGAGAAGTACAAGTCAGGGTTAGGTTATAAAAAAATATCCAAATCTTTGATGATCCCCAGGAGCACCATCAAATCTATCATAACCAAATGGAAAGAACATGGCACAACAGCAAACCTGCCAAGAGACGGCCGCCCACCAAAACTCACGGACCGGGCATAGAAGGCATTAATCAGAGAGGCAGCACAGAGACCTAAAGTAACCCTGGAGGAACTGCAGAGATCCACAGTAGAGACTGGAGTATCTGTACATAGGACGACAATAAATAGTACGCTCCATAGAGTTGGGCTTTATGGCAGAGTGGCCAGAAGTAAGCCATTACTTTCACCATCCCAATTTCAGCAGCCAGAACTGGGAAACTGGTCAGATTTGAGGGAAAGATGGATGGTGCTAAATACAGGGATATTCTTGAGCAAAACCTGTACCACTCTGTGTGTGATTTGAGGCTAGGACGGAGGTTCACCTTCCAGCAGGACAATGACCCCAAAAAACACTGCTAAAGCAACACTTGGGAGGTTTAAGGGGAAACATGTAAATGTGTTGGAATGGCCTAGTCAAAGCCCAGACCTCAATCCAATAGAAAATCTGTGGTCAGACTTAAAGATTACTGTTCACAAGCCCAAACCATCCAACTTGAAGGAGCTGGAGCATTTTTGCAAGGAGGAATGGGCAAAAATCCCAGTAGTAAGATGTGGCAACCTCATAGAGATTCGTCCAAAGCGACTTGGAGCTGTGATTGCCGCAAAAGGTGGCTCTACAAAGTATTGACTTTAGGGGGTGAATAGTTATGCACATTGACTTTTTCTGTTATTTTGTCCTATTTGTTGTTTGCTTCACAATAAAAAAAATAAAAAACATCTTCAAAGTTGTGGGCATGTTCTGTAAATTACATGATGCAAATCC
>CM050173.1:24270891-24288391 GCA_027410445.1 Discoglossus pictus | reverse complement strand
GCCGTTTAAGATCTCAAAGGAAATTATACTAACTGAGCTTTTGCATGATGTGTTGTGATCTCGGAGTGAAATTGTGTTCAACTGGGGGACAGTAGTTCCTTTTATTGCGCATTTCAATAGTAAAGTTTCATCTTGGGGTTTAGTTTTTTAGCAGGTTCTCCAGTGTTGCAGCCTCATTCACATTTATTACATGATGTCATATAAACTGCATTAGCAGATATACAGGAGAATGAACCTTTAATAAAATATATGTTGTTGTTGTGTCTGGCTACAATACACCTATTGGCTACCCCTGCGCTTCACTATCTACACAAATATGCCGACATACTTGGAGATACTTGGAGATATTTTGTTACGAAATGCGATGACATTACTTATATATATTTATTCAGTGGCCCAATCTGTTCTCAAGGAGTGCTAGCGCATGTCCCTCAAAAACAGTGAAAAGTCCATTATATCTCTATAAAACTAGCAAAAAAATAACCCAATTTTGCACCCAAATACTTCTACTCATTATCTATACATCTATCACCAGCTAATACTTTCCTAATGCGATTTTACATTTTTTTTTTTTAATCCAAAGGATTAAAGCATTGTAAAACTCTTTTAAGGACTCAGGGAAGTTGTACATGAATCCCTCCAAGTGACATGGGTTGCCATCACAGGTTTAGAAACACTCAACTGGAATTAAAGAAAAAACACATTATATATGTATATATTGTACATGCAAATATATGAATAATCAGATTATTGCAGTATATAGTGATACATTTTTTTATTGGGCAAACATAAGGAAGGGCGTTTTGAGAGACGCACCTCTCTTTTCCAAGTCAGAAGCAATACTTCTAGAGAGACACAGCTCTCAGAAGCTCGTCAATTAATTCAATGAAAAATTGAGTAAAAAGGTAAAAACTGCCCTCACACTGAGAGGCAGTACCTTGAAACAGTGCTGTCTGTGGGTAGGTTCCCTGGCTTGTACTTACACAGCTTTCAGCAAAGCCCAAGATGAATTAATACAACAGGCAAAAGTGCAGTGCAATAACTATATTTCTCTAAGTACCTTTTTTTTATTATTTTAAATGTGAACACAAATGTACTGTTTATTTGCTATATATCTATAAAAAAATGTTTATACCTATGAATAATTACCATGAAATATATAATTAATTACCAGCTGTATTCTCACCAAATAAAACATACTCCACTGCCAATTACAGCTAAGTATTCTGACCAAACCATGCAGTGTTTATCCAAAAGATTTCTCATAAAATACAAAAGCATCCAATACAAAAGTAATTACTAATTATTAAATATACAACTTTAATATACAACTTTTTTAAAGAACTGGAAGCAAAAAATATTTTTAGATTGTTAAAAAAGTAAGAACAAACTTTAATTTACTGCATATTATATGAAATGATTTGCAGACATGGCCATCAACATTGATGAATAATAAAAAGTTCACCATTTCTCAACTTCCTAAGGTTTCAAGCAAATCAGTTTTCTGTTATCAAAATGCAGACAGCAATTCACTTGATGGCAATGAGCTAATAACAAGCAGGTACAATGAAGCTTGAGAAGGAACATATATAGTATTTGTTAGAAGACCAACAATCAAGATAGCATACAATTGCCTAAAAAGATCATATATTGCAAGTTTTTTTTTGTATTTATTTTGTTACATCATTAAAACTGTTTTAGCCAATTATGTGTTCTTTAAAATGTAAAAATAGGGTCTTGAATCCTCAAAAAAAATAAGTTTAATTTGCTAAAGGAGAAATAATAAGAGCATTTGTGGATCTCTTGGACAAGAAAAAAAAGTAATTTCACTGCACGACTTCTAAGGAAATGAAGATATTCATCACGATGGGCGTCATTTTGCCCCTCCTTTACATTTCATGAATTCCATAATAACAGCCAGACCCGACCATTACCTGAATTCCAGACGAATGCTTTGTCTTTTCTCCGTTCCAGATCCGCCTTTGCATAAGAAAGCAGGATAGTAATTAGCAGCGCGTATTTCTGCATGTTCTGCCAGGGACAGTAAGCGGGAGTCCACTCATATCTGAGCTTCATGCTGCAAGTGGATTTTTCTTCACTCCTGTCCTTTATTCACCTGAAAAAAAAAGCTACAATTAGCACAGGTGGCAACCAGCGAGATATGAAAACTACCAATTATTGCCGGGGTAATTAGATAATTATACTTCATCTACTGGAAGAGAGACTTTAAAGGGGACGTATCACTAGGATGTATAACAGACTGAAATATATGTGTCTATCTTAAACACTGTATGCACAGATGGGATGAAATCTTGCAGGGACACTCTCTTTGGTTATGGGGGTTTTTACTTTGCAATATTTCTGAGATTTGCAGCTCGATAGAGTTGAATTAAAAAAATAATGAGAAGTTATTTACATCAAGGAAATATTTTGAAGGGAAAAACCTCACATATTTGAAATATCCTAATAAAATACTCATAGTATACAGAGCTACTAGTATTTTTTTTTCATATTTCCTGTTATCTGCCTGCCATCTGCGCACCACCTGCTGGCTGCTGCACGCGCCACCCTTTTACGGTGTAGAGCACGTAATCTGGCACTACCCTAAACCCTAATCACAACCCTAAACCCTGACCCTAAATCTTAACCGCCCCCCTAACCCATAATCACCACCAGGGCTCGATTAACCATTAAGCAAAATAAGCACATGCTTAGGGCATAAAGGGAAGAGGGCACAACAGAAATTTTCCATTGTCGGATTTACCATCCACCATATGGTGCAAAACTACAAATAGTGCAGCTGAACCAGGTTCCCAAAAAAGGGGCTCCCACAATAAGTGAAATCATGACATACTACTACTACTACTACACTTTTATACTACTACTACTACTACACTTTTATACTACTACTACTACTACACTTTTATACTACTACTACTACTACACTTTTATACTACTACTACTACTCTTTTATACTACTACTACTACTATAGTAATAATGGAGGTTAATGATAGACATTGTAAAGGTTAATTATTATTTATATTTTGAATTAGATATATAAGGGGGGCACCAACATCTTTTAAGTGCTTAGTGCCTCTAAAGGTCCTTATCCGGCCCTGATCATAACCCTAAACCCAAACCCTAACCTAACTACAACCCTAACTCCTAACCCTTAACCCTAATTTAAAACCCGAACCCAAAATCTGAACCCTAACTATAATCCCTAACCTTAAAAACAAATTACAATTATTTCTATAGAAAAAAAACTTTTGAAGGCCGAGTTTGATGGATTTGTCTGGCTTCAACAGCTTGCTTTGGACCTGAGGGCCTCTGGTTGTATTATCTATCATGGCAGGTTTATCTATCAGTATCTATCATGTACACCCTTACTTAACTGTAAACACTGCAGAAATGTAGACCTCTTCAGTACACAAATCCTCCACCAAATGCTCATGGATACCTCCAGGGGCAACAGAGACCTTTTTCTAACTACATTTATGACATGTTATCTACATAAGTATGCTCTTAGTCAGAGCTCCAATTATTAAATCATAGTTATGATGATGCTTTGACCTGGCAATGTCAGTGCAAGAATAGAGAGTACACTATAAGGCATTTGTATATTCCGGCAGTATAACACATTCTTTCCTACCTATAGGCTTGTCCTCATTGACCTGTTAATGGAAGCTATAACAATCACATTATCACACACATTTTATTCCTCACATAATAATCAAAAGTGGAGAAGAAATAGAGGAGTGTACAAAAACATCAAAATGCTTTAAAGGTCCAAGGTGGTCATTTAAAAAAAGAATATACTATTTTGAAGATCTAGGCTTAAAAGACCACTGTTCCTAAAAAATAATGGCTGTTAAAATGAAAGTACATGTATACTTGATTTATAATGCTAGTAGTTATACTTTAAAGCTCCTGCGTTTATAGGTTTTTACGTGCTGGTGTAAATCTGAGGTATGATCTATACCAGTCAGACACCAGAACACACAGCACTGCTGACCTGCCCCGAATTATGCAAAAGGAATGGAGATAAGTGCCACAGCACGTCTCACAGAAACCTATAAGAGTAAGAGCTTTTAAGTATTACTATTAGCATTACAAAGTTAAAACATTATAAATCAAATATACTTATGCATGTATGTTTATGTTAACAACCATTATTTTAATAGCACAGTGGTCTATAACATAATACAGCCTACAATTTATTACCTTTTATATGCAGTTATGCTGCTGTAGGATATATCCAATTTTGCCTTTCACAAATCGACTTCCTGAGGTGGGAGGAAACTGAATACAAAGTGGGAATGTAGCGGTTACATTTGCCAGTGCTTTCAGCAGGGCTATATAGAAGAAAGACACACTCCCACCTAAGAAAGAAGCGGCCAGAAGCAGGGAAGCATCTTATGATATGACATATGAATTGCTAAAAAGTGAACATGGTATTTGCTCTGGAAAGAAGAACTTGTAGGGGGTGGAAAGATTATATTTGATCCAGATTTCCTTGTTAGACACCATTAGGGCAAGTTTAACATGTTTGTTTCTGCTTTAGTACACCAATGTGGAATCATAATTTTAAAGGCGATGATGTATGGACCAGTTTTGAATATAAATATATCTTGTAGTTGTAGAGAGCATAAAACATATCATTCGGGATCACCACCTGCATTAAAATCACTGTATATACATAAATATTTCCATGGATGTTGTGGACATGGTAGCAACATGTGGGCTGCTTGGGTAAAAGTGAGGCTACAGGATAGCACAGAAGGGATCCTCTTGGCTTCGGTTTCATTTGGTATTTTTCATGTCTCCTAATATTTTGTATGGCTTGGAAGGACTATATTTACTTTATGCCCCTATAATCACGTTTCTCTGGCGTCTTTGATCAATATGGCCAACCTGAGACGTAATTAAAAATATACATATAACGGGGGTGGACAAAATAATGGGAGCATCTAACAATATATTAGTATGGACCTAACAAGGAGTAAGGCCAATCTTTGCCATACAAGTCCTGCACGGGGTGTATTGGGATATTGCACTATTTAAGAAGAAAAGGCCCCATCCCCTACTTTCCCTCCCTACATTCTGTCCCCTCTATCCCCCCATTCCCTACTTTCTCACACATTTCCCCTCTCTCCCTATTTCTCATCGCTCTTCTTTCACCTCTCTAATCTCCCATTACCATTATTCCCCAATTCTTCTATCCCCTCTTCTCCCAATCTACCCACCTCCCTCCCCCAGTGTACACACTCTATTAACTTTTGAGAATGCTCCCTTTGACATATTAAATAATTCCCTTGGAAAATAAAAGCAATACAACATAGTCAGGGGGGGAGCAAGCAAATGGAAGGCCCTGGTGTAAAAAAATAAATACAAAATTGGTTGCTTTCCTCCCCCCGGTGCCAACCCCTGATTTGCTCCTGTCTCACTGCTCCGGCCTCTCCTGGGCTTCCTTTGCTGCACCAGCCCCTACTGGCCGCCACCAACTGGTCCTCACTGCTTTATCTACATGAAGGAACTGGTGCAGCAGGGGGCCTTGAGGTCTGGCCCAGCAAGGGGGGGTGTGGGGGGGGGGGGGGGGGTTCACCCAGGGCCACCCAATGGCAAACTAAAATTAAATAAAAAACTGACAGTACTGGCCCCCCAATTTTATCCACCTCCAGTATGTTATATATATTCCATTATTAAATATTTTGAGTGGTAGCACTTCGATTTTTAAAAAGTATAAGCGTATGATAACAGAGAAGTTTGTCAAAAAAAAACATAGTAATGGTCAAACTGAGCACATCCATTACCAGATCTCAACATTTTAGGATACTAAATTATGACTGGTTTGTTCTAAAAAAAAATCCAGTCAAATGTCTGCCAGTATGTATATGAGTGAGTGGAAGTGTTCGATAAGGAATGCCCATGTGGCCATCCTTAAATAGGCTTCATGGCATTTATTTCATACAGCTTATTTCATACAGATTATAATCAGCAGTGGTTTTATTCAGATAATTACATTCTATTTTTGTTTTGTTTGATAAAAGACAATTAAAACACAAAGCAGTAAACAGAATTAAATATTTATTCCAGATTTCTGAATGTAAACTTTGCAAAATACCAGATTGTTAGACTAACAACCCAACTGGTGCCGATCTCACCTTTAACTCCAACCCCTGGCTTCACATAAGTGCTTCATTACAGGTATCATTGCTAAGTTTACAATAAACAACACAGCAATTTAATTAGTTCACGCAGTAAATAAATTATGCATTTAATCATTCTGCCTGTTCCATCTGTGTTCTCCATAATAAAATTAAATTTAATATAATTTGTTTCTGATTCATCTGCCTCTAATCTTTATTATCTTACATTTACAGCACATTGCATTTTAACTTGATAATGTCAGCATAACCCACACATAATAGTCATTTAAATTGACCTAATCAAGTTAATTCGGAAGTTGGTGACCACACTGGAAAATGATCATATAATAAAACAGTGGTAAGAATTTGTATACTGCAGTTTAAGTGATAATGCCGTTCACTGCATAATTGTAGACAACCATAGTAATACCAGTTACCCACATATCCCAAGCAACAAACTATAAGATTCCTGTACTTCTCTATAGACACACTTATGACCCCTTTCTACTCATACACAGCAGAACAGACACATTCCTAGCATCTTTATATACAGACACATACTATATTTACAATATGAGGAGTAAACCATATGGAACAACCTTTCAGCAGAATGAGTAAGCATTAATGGTATAGGAACTGGGGGGTGGGAGGTGGGGACAACAACAACAAATCAGATTATATGAACAGGGAACACAAAAAAATAGCAAAATTATATTTTCTTATGCATATACACATATATACAGTGCCTTGCAAAAGTATTCACCCCCTTGGCATTTTTCGTATTTTCTTGCCTCACAACCTGGAATTAACATGGATTGTTTGAGGATTTGCATCATTTAATTTACAGAACATGCCCAAAACTTTGAAGATGTTTGTTTTGTTTTTTATTGTGAAGCAAACAACAAATAGGAAAAAATAACAGAAAATGTCAATGTGCATAACTATTCACCCCCTAAAAGTCAATACTTTGTAGAGCCAACTTTTGCGGCAATCATGGGCCCAAGTCGCTTTGGATACGTCTCTATGAGCTTGCCACATCTTACCACTGGGATTTTTGCCCGATCCTACTTGCAAAACTGCTCCAGCTCCTTCAAGTTGGATGGTTTGCGCTTGTGAACAGCAATCTTTAAGTCTGACCACAGATTTTCTATTGGATTGAGGTCTGGGCTGTGACTAGGTCATTCCAACACATTTACATGTTTCCCCTTAAACCACTCAAGTGTTGCTTTAGCAGTGTGTTTGGGGTCATTGTCCTGCTGGAAGGTGAACCTCCGTCCTAGCCTCAAATCACACACAGAGTGGTACAGGTTTTGCACAAGAATATCCCTGTATTTAGCACCATCCATCTTTCCCTCAACTCTAACCAGTTTCCCAGTCCCAGCTGCTGAAAAACATCCCCACAGCATGATGCTACCACACAGGATGGTGTTCTTTGGGTGATGTGATGTGTTGGGTTTGCGCCAGACATGGCGTTTTCTTTGATGGACGAAAAGTTCAATTTTAGTCTCATCAGACCAGAGCACCTTCCTCCATACATTTTGGGAGTCTCCCACATGCCTTTTCGCAAACTCAAAATGTGCCATTTTGTTTTTTGCTGAAAGTAATGTCTTTCTTCTGGCCACTCTGCCATAAAGCCCAACTCTATGGAGCGTACGTCTTATTGTCGTCCTATGTACAGATACTCCAGTCTCTGCTGTGGAACTCTGCAGCTCCTCCAGGGTTACCTTAGGTCTCTGTGCTGCTAATCTGATTAATGCCCTCCTTGCCCAGTCCGTGAGTTTTGGTGGGTGTCAGTGTTTGGTTATTACCTAACACTGACTTGTACTTCTCAACAACATTGTCCCTTACTTGTTTGGAGAGTTCCTTGGTCTTCATGGCAGTGTTTGGTTAGTGGTGCCTTATGCTTAGGTGTTGCAGCCTCTGGGGCCTTTCAAAAAAGGTGTGTAATTGGTTGCACCAGAGCTTTTTATGGGCTTCATAACAAAGGGGGTGAATACATACGCACATGCCAATTTTCTGGTTTCTATTTCTAAAAAATAGTTTTATGTATATATTTTTCTCATTTCACTTCACCAACTTAGACTATTGTGTTCTGATCCATTAAGAAAACATTGAACTTAAGGCTGTAATGTAACAAGATAGGTAAAAAGTCAAGGGGGTGAATACGTTTGCAAGGCACTGTGTGTATATATATATATATATATATATATATATATATATATATATATATATATACACACACACACACATATACATACACACATACATACATACACACACACACACACATAATATAAATATAAATTATTATGAGGGTGGATGGGAGGGTCCCGGTGTTATTGAGAATTTAACCAAAGAAACTAAAAGAAAAATACATTTCTGCGGGGTACTGCAGCAGTGACCCCCCCCCCCCCCAATTAATTTTAGATAAAATGGGCAGAGTATTTGAGTCTACTTATTTGTCTGTTAAAGCCTGAGTTAACTGCAGGACAGCCATGTTAAACACATAATGCAGAATAGGCACACTAATGACCTCCTTTAGTCCACACAGTTGATAATTGGTAGTTGCAGCTCTTGGTCCCTAATGTGCTTCCAGATGAGGTGGTATTGCAATGTGATAATGTTCGCACAGACGTTGTCAAGTAAGTCTGTTAGTAGCAAGCAGTGTGGCAATACCTCTATGTGTTTTACCCACATATTATAACAGTGATTGGCGATTCCATGGCACCTTGTTAACTCCATCACATTGCCACACCATCTCATCTGGAAGCTCAGAAAGAACTGCAGGCTGCATCTATCAACTATAAACTGTATGGTCTAAAGTATTAACCAAGGCGTCCTGCAAATTTGCATGGCTGGAAATAATTGTTAATATAATAAATATAATATAATACAATATAATTGTTGAATCTTCAAGAAGAATCCAAATAGCAACTTTTAATACATGATTCTACATATTTAAATACTAAAGGACTAACATTTCTGTAGTTAATTTGTACACCACCTTTACTTAGCTCAGTATTACCTATCTATTTATATATCCCTAACAAGTCTTTCTATGACAAAATCAGTGTTTTCTAGTACTAATCTCTGAAATAGAAAATGGAGATTATAAAAAATGTATATATTGTGAGTTGCTCACCTTTCATTTTATTCTTTTTTTTCTAGTCCATACATTTCAGTCATTCTTATTAGGAGTTGTATATGGGTTTCTTGATGACTAAAACACTATGAACCAATGTAGAAACTTTTTTTAAAATGCAGTTGAGCTATTTTCATTTACAATCTGGAATAATAATAGGGCTATTCTGCAGAACTTCACATTTAAAATAATCTGTTAACAAATATACTCATTAGTCAGTCTTCATCATGTTAAGATTTGAAGATAAAGGTTTAAAGGTAGGAGGTAACACATTTAATGCGTGAGGATCTGACAAGAAAAAGCAGGTTGCTTATCTTACCGGCATAGCAATTCTGCGTAAATCAGAAAAGTTTACCAAATTAATTTATAATTAAATGTACATAGAATGTATCAATATTACTCTATATCATTAAAGGGCCATTTACCTCACTAGAAGTGCTCTTCATGGTGTGAAAAAGAGCACAAGATTCTATGTTAAAATTATCTTTTTTTTTTTATTACACAAATAACAGCTAAAAATCTGCTGTCTTAGGTCTGTTTACAAACACACTGCCTAATATTCCAAGATTAACAACATCTGCCGACACAGAGCGGTGTTGTCTTCACAAGCACAAAGATTTATGTTTTTTCTCTGAACTTCGGTAATGTAGCAGGATATTTTAACTCCCAACTGTAATGTTTAGCTGAATCCAATATACCTTTCCCTGTACAGATTAATTTGTGAAGGGTTAACTCTCTTTCTGCTTAGCTCTCTGAATGGAGCTGCTGTTGTGGGACTGTCTGTTGGCTTGTCAGATTCTCATGTAAACAGAGATTTCATTTATAAAATGTATCCGTAAATAAAGAACATATTAAAAAAATTCAAAAAGTATTTCAACATGGTATTATGAGAAGTTTACAGTGTGCTCCAATTGTACTGAATTAACTGGCCCTTTAAACAAAACTAAGTATAGATTATAGTTGTATTGACATTTTTATATAACCCAGTTAATCCACAAACAGTTCCAGTAAATTAGTGTGCAGGTTCTGCAAGGACCAAACATCCCTAGCACCCTGCAAGTGGCAATATACTCTGTTATCCAGAGTTCTAAATGATCTAAACTCCAAATGAAAACAAATTAAATGCATTGTTGCAGTGAAACCTGTATTTAGTGGAAGCTTGTAATTTATGGTCTGCTCAGGACCTGAGAGCTTCTCGCCATCAGCTCAATAAAGCATTCAGTAGAGCCCACTTGTGATAAGATAAATACACAGTTTGGGTGCTGTGAAAGCAAACACTGCAGCATTTAAAATGAATTGTGAAAAGACCTAATGAAAAAAATATTTTTACACATTTTCTACTTTATTTTGATTGCTCTACATGATATTACAGAGCAGTATCTGGGTTCAGATTCTAATTACAGAGAGATTACTCACCGGCGCAACTCACTAAATATTCTGAGACTGCAAGGGCAGGTTAGAAGCAACGTAAATAATTAACTCCAAACACTCATAATTCAGTTATTTTAGGAGCATGTTTAAAAAGGAAAGCACTTTTTGATTATGCTTTTCCACCTTTTATCTTATGTTGCAGAGCACATAGGATGATTGCAGAGTCTCTATGAATGTTCTTTGTACACTAACCAAAGGAAAACACTTTAAATGCTAATTTAGTTATCTTATACTGGTGTGTATAAATAAGCAAATATTAACATCTGCTTTATATTCCAAAGGACATGATCCCATGTATTATTTCAGTGTATAAATTTGTAAGGATGTAACATTTGTTCAGAAATCAATTAGAATGTTGCCGAAAATCTATTTTATGCACTGCAATTCTCTTGAAATAAAAATGAGAGAATAACAGACATCACAGATGTATTGACTTACCAAAAAATAAATGTCAGAGACTCATTTCTTGTGTTGACTTCAGAGTTGAGATTTACACTTGTGATGCAGTCTTCGGTGATTGTACATCCTCTACAGATTAAAACTGTTACATTGCTTGGCACACGCATCATAGGGAGAATGATCTGCCTGGATTCTGAACCAAAACATAGTTCATAGTTTCGGGAACTTCTTCAGGGTTCTCCTTGGTTGCAGCTTTTTTGTGTATTCACCTGTGAAAGAGAATAGAGATTCCTTAGTTATCATCACATGAAGATATGGCAAGTCTTAGAAATTATTCCCAGTTCTGGATCACTAGCTTGCCGTGGCGAAGGGGCTTGTGTACCATAATTAAGCTGTGAGGTATATATAGCTATATATGTAGGGTCACCTAAGATGGTTAGGTCATAGCAGACAGGACAGACAAGAAGCAACTGGCAACCCACTCCAGTATAACCTTATGGATCGGCACATCCAGAAACATAATTTTGCCTGGTGTGCTGCGGTGCATCTATACACATGGACAACCCATTAGGATGGGTGGGCAATTCTGTCCTCTGAGGGCTGCCAACAGTCAACAACTTCAGCATCTCTCAGCTTGAGCCCAGGTGGATCAGTCAGAATGAATAAAATATAGTATCTTACCTGGGCTCAATTGGAGAGAACCTGAATACACTAAAATCTTGGACTTTTGAAGGCCATAGTAGGAACACGTTGCTCACCACTGGGCTACACAATTAAATGTTCAAATTCCAACATTCAAACTGTCTATCTGGTGCCAGCGCTCTCATCTCCAAGGCAAACTGCAGGAGGGTTGCTTTATTTTGCCAACCCATTAAGAACCTATCATTCTTTCTGTGTAGCAAATCCGCTTGCATACAGCTGTACACATAGGGAATGGCCAAGGTTGTGAAATATTATGCCTACACTAGGTTCATGTGTGTATTTATGCATTGGTCAAAGAAATTCAGGCCTAGGGAGGAAAAAAGACAAACCTAAGGCAGCTGGTACTCTACAAAGAACATACAATAACAATAATAATGATGATGATGATAAATATCCTTTCTCCCTCTGCCTCATGCTACTTCAGTGATGTACACTACTGATGGCATATGTGTCATGGATAAGACAGACATTGCAACCCAAGAAAAGTACCCCCCAAGAAAAGTACAACCCAAGGCTCAGAAAGTCTTGGATGTAGAGGACAAGTTGAGCATATGCACGGATAAATATGCCCAGGACAGCATGCAGATCTGTAATTATCTTCCAAATAAATAATCAGTTTTAAAAAATTTTTATTGTTCCTTTAAAATGATTGACAAAAAATGTATGACTAATCTCCCCTTTGTAGATTAGAAAAAAATAATCATATTTGGGAAGTATACAAGAAGGCACCCCAGCTTTAAGGCGCGCCTATGCGAAGCGTGCCCGGAAATAGCGCAGCCCTCACATCAGGTAATTCTGGCAGACAGCTTACCCAGCCCATTGAGACAGGACTTACTAACAGGCTGACAGACATACCCCAGACACCCAGGAGGATTGACCAGTGCTAAGTGCCCCAGCTCCTTTCCTTCTGAGACCCCCAGAGCAATCTCGAGCATTAGGAAGTCTGATCCGGCTGCACCAGGAGGCAGCGCTGTGGCACTCGGCACTGGTCAGTCTCGGTCTGCAGTTTCAGCTTTGTTTCTGTCAGTCTTTCCTGTGAGTACCTCCTGTCAGTCAATGTGTGTGTCAGTCCCCCTGGGTGTCTGGGGTATGTCAGTCAGCCTGTTAGTAAGTCCTGTCTCTCTGGGCTGTGTAAGCTGTTTGCCAGTATTACTTGATGTGAGGGGCGCACTAGTTCCAGGCACGCTTTGGTGTTTGAGCGCATGAGTTGGCGCCCATTCTTCGACGCGCATGCACGCCGCGCCTTAAAGTCGTGCTAACATACAAGAATCTATCAACATTAGCATTTATGTAACTCATGCCCCCCTTCTGGGTCAATACATCGTTTAGCTTACAGCTTCATTGAGATACACAAGCCCCTTCACTGCAACAAGGTAGTGTCACCCAAGAGGGGTGGGTCATAGCACAGAGGTCAGACAAGTCGTGGTCCACTGAAGAAGGAACTGGCAAACAAACCCCAGTATCTTTACCATGAAAACCTTATGGATGAGCAAAACCAGTCACCAGAAGTGCTTGGCGTGATGCAGTCCATAGGGTCATGGAGAGTGGGACACATGGCCATAAAAAGTATTTTCAGAGTAAATCTTCATTTTGGAAGACTCTGCTAGTATATGGAATATTCCACGATGATCACATTGATCCTATTGGAGGGAGGTGGAAGCTTTCCAATGCTGAACTCTTATCTATATCCAAGAGTCAGTCAACAAATCCCCCTCCTGCTCCTTCCATTCTTGAATCACTAATATGCAGCCTTATTAAATTTAAATTCGGCAAATTCTAAAGGGCTCTATATAAGGACATAGCAATTTTTTTTACAGAAGTTTTTAGTTCGTGAACTTCTATCCAAAAGCAAGGTCTTCACGAACTAAAAACTTCTGAAAAAAAAATGCTCTGTGCTTATATAGAGCCCTTTAGAATTTGCCAAATTGCAATTTAATAAGGCTGTTAGTTTGTAAAGTGTGCGTAATGCACACTTTACAAACGATTTGTATGGAAATTCATACATCCTGCAGTGCGCATGCATGTCGCCAGTCGCGCATGCACAGGGGAGGGGGGAAAGAGACAGAGGGGGGAAGGGACACAAGGGGGAGAGGGGGGAGACACAGGGGAGGGAGAGAGGGGGAAAGAGACACAGGGAAAGGGAGAGGGGGAAGAGACACAGGAGAGGGAGATGCGGGGGAAGAGACAAGGAGGAGGAAGAGGGGAGAGAGGTGGGGAAAACACTGGGGAAGGAGAGGGGGAGAAAAAGAGACAGAGGGGTAAATTGACATGGGAAAAGAGACAAAGGGAGAGGGAGATGGGGGGGAGACACAGGAGAGGGAGATGGGGGGAAGAGACACAGGAGAGGGAGATGGGGGGAAGAGACACAGGAGAGGGAGATGGGGGGAAGAGAAACAGGAGAGGCAGATGGGGGGAAGAGAAACAGGAGAGGCAGATGGGGGCAAGAGACACAGGAGAGGGAGATGGGGGCAAGAGACACAGGAGAGGGAGATGGGGGCAAGAGACACAGGAGAGGGAGATGGGGGCAAGAGACACAGGAGAGGGAGATGGGGGAAGAGACACAGGAGAGGGAGATGGGGGGAAGAGACACAGGAGAGGGGAAGGAGAGGGGGAGAAAAAGAGACAGAGGGGAAATGGGTAAAGAGACAGAGGGGTAAATGAACACAGGAAAAGAGACAGAGGGAAAGGGAGATGGGGAAAGAAAGAGACACAGGAGAGGGAGATGGGGGGAAGAGACACCGGAGAGGGAGATGGGGGGGGAAGAGACACAGGAGAGGGAGATGGGGGGGAAGAGACACAGGAGAGGGAGATGGGGGAAGAGACACAGGAGAGGGAGAAGGGGGAAGAGACAAATAGGAGGGAGGGGGGAGAGAGGGGGGGAGAAGATACACAGGGGAGGGAGAGGAAAGAGACAAGGGGTGAAAGGGGTGGGGAATATATATTATCCCGTCATTTATGACGGGCAAAAGACTAGTAGGTAATAAAAAATTTGCAGGACACAGCCACTCTGTCATAAACCAGCATTAAGTGTTGAAGAAACAAACATGGCATCGATCAGTCAAAATAAAGATTACATCTAAAAATACCTCCGTGCCCATGGCTTACACAGCTGACAATGTTGTTGATTTGTTACAAACATCTGAAGTGTTTCCCAATCTACATTTGTCCTTTAACGAGCTTTGGCACAAAGTGAATTTGAGCAATATACGTCTATACACATACGGTTTTCACTGCACGCTTTATGTTGCTAATGAGAGAACTGCAAATGTTTTCTTGGCCTTTTAAACACCTGTTGCAAGTAGTTAGCGGTTACAGCTTCCATATAATATTGTCCCTCTGTCTCGTCTTGCAAGATCAGTCAATCAATAGTATCTACTTTATGTACCATAGTTGGAGGACAATGAAGGATATATGAAGCTTGCAAATAAAGGTTGATGTGGACTTACTGCTTGAAATGCTTGTTAAATGATATTGATCCAAACAAAAACATCTAAAACTCATCCGAATTTCTAAAGCAGTTACACAATTGCTTCTTACCGTAACCTGGAGACACAGGATGCTGTTTATTAAGAAACTTAATTACAAATGTAGATAAGTGGATTTTAATGAAAGTTATTCCTCACAAGGGAAGAGCAGTCACTAAATTACTTTTAAAATCAAAGAAACTCTAGAGACCAACAGCCCATATTTTAATTAAGTAACGTAACCACAAAAGGGCTCTTCAAAATGAGGCTTCACATTTTTACCTCTCATTAAACTGTTGCAAAGTTAATGGGTGCACAAAACAGAAAAGACAAATATGTGCATCAGAAATACAAGGTGGGTATATATTGTAGCCCCCTTATGGATCGCTACCTTGTCGTGGTGAAGGGGCTTGTGTACGTCAATGAAACTGAGCTGTACCATGTAGGGTCTCCCAAGATGGGCAGGTCATACAAGAGAGATCAGAAACATTGCAGGCCACTGGAGGAGGAACTGGCAACCCACTCTATCTTTGCCACACAAAAAAAATATTAAGCACAACCAAACCTTTTTTTTTTGCACTGGGGCCCTCCATTCACTAGCTCCCCAAATGAGTGTATTTATCATTAGTAGGGGGGAGTAGTAAAGGATGAGGCAGAGGAAAAGGGGTTTTGTATTATAATTGGATCTTTTAGTATTTCACATCGACCCCTGCACATGCTTATAGGCAGGCATATAGCAAAGTTAAATACAAATCCATCTTGTAAATACAACCCCCTCACATATCCAAGCTTCACTACACTATTAAAGATGCCTCCAGACACCAGCAAGGGCATCACCGTGTGCACATTTTGTTTGTATTATTATTATGAAAACTATTTTATTTGTGCTGTTTTATTAAATTGAAGATTCATAATATTTATTCTGCTTCATTATGCTCTTATCAGACGTGAAACCCATTTGTTTTTTTACTGTGCAGTAACTAATCAGCACTCCAAGAATCACCATGTACTGTCATATCATAATTATATGTATACAAAGATAGATAGATAGATAGATAGATAGATAGATAGATAGATAGATAGATAGATAGAGCAGGATACATAGATAGATAGATAGATAGATAGATCGATAGATAGATAGAGACAGAGCAGGATACATAGATAGATACAGTAGATAGATAGATCGATCAATAGATAGATAGATAGATAGATAGAGACAGAGCAGGATACATAGATAGATACAGTAGATAGATCGATCGATAGATCGATAGATAGATAGATAGATAGATAGATAGATAGATAGATACAGACAGAGCAGGATACATAGATAGATAGATACAGTAGATAGATAGATCGATCAATAGATAGATAGATAGATAGATAGATAGATAGAGCAGGATACATAGATAGATAGATAGATAGATAGATAGAGCAGGATACATAGATAGATAAATAGATAGATAGATAGATAGATAGAGCAGGATACATAGATAGATAGATAGAGCAGGATACATAGATAGATAGATAGATAGATAGAGCAGGATACATAGATAGATAGATAGATAGATAGATAGATAGATAGATAGATAGATAGATAGAGCAGGATACATAGACAGATAGATAGAGCAGGATACATAGATAGATAGATAGATAGATAGATAGATAGATAGATAGATAGATACAGACAGAGCAGGATACATAGATAGATAGATACAGTAGATAGATAGATCGATCAATAGATAGATAGATAGATAGATAGATAGATAGATAGATACAGACAGAGCAGGATACATAGATAGATACAGTAGATAGATCGATCAAGAGATAGATAGATAGATACATAGATAGATACAGTAGATAGATCGATCAAGAGATAGATAGATAGATAGATAGATAGATAGATAGATAGATAGATAGAGCAGGATACATAGATAGATAGATAGATAGATAGATAGATAGATAGATAGAGCAGGATACATAGATAGATAGATAGATAGAGCAGGATACATAGATAGATAGATAGATAGATAGATAGATAGATAGATAGATAGATAGATAGATAGATAGATAGAGCAGGATACATAGATAGATAGATAGATAGATAGATAGATAGATAGAGCAGGATACATAGATAGATAGATAGAGCAGGATACATAGATAGATAGATACAGACGGATACATAGATAGATAGATACAGACTGACAGAGCAGGA